>CM034708.1:1632246-1659768 GCA_020142125.1 Phrynosoma platyrhinos
GTCCTCCGACTGTATTTGGTTAAGAATCTTTTTTTTCCTAGGTTTTCCGCCTTTAAAATTTGGTGCGTCTTATATGCCGGGGCATCTTATATGCCGAAAAATACGGTAATACAAACAGAATTAAGTGGGATGAAGGGCAGTACTATAAATATTTCTCTTTCTTTTATAATCTATAACTAATGGGAAAACATATCCTTGTGGGCAAAAATATTAGTCACACAGATATTATTGGATTCGTTGCTGTGATGTACATTCAAGTCAAATCTCAATTAGGGTCCTAAGATTTTCTTTACAAGATTTATCTGCCAGATGTTTGCCACTGCCTTCCTGAGGTGGAAAAAAATCAGATTTACTCACAACCACCCAGTGGATTTCCATTCTTTAGCATGAATTTGAACCCTGGTCTCTTGAAGTTCTAACCCAACATTAAAATCACAACATCACACACCTTAAACAAATACCAATCAACATTTAATCTGTCCCAGTATGTCTTTGCTTACTTGACTAGGAGGCACTCTGGGCTTTTCTGCTACAGCTATTTTCACACGCTTCTTGTTAACCAGAACTGGAACTGTTTCACCATATTTGACAGCCGCTATCACCGCCTCCTCATAATTCATTTCAAGGTAGGCCTAATAGAAAAGAAGGGTTTTAAAAAACAACAACACACATCTGCTGTAGGAAGGGCAATTTTGCTTTTTGTTATCCTCTTTGAGAAAAGGACTAATAGAGAACTGCCAATTGGGGACCAAGTGGACTGTGTTCCTGGAGACAGCAGGTACATTTTCTTGCTTTTGAAATTGGTTTTGCAATGCATCTGTAACAAATAGCCTAAGATTCCTACTAATAATCATATTCTAAAAACTTGGTTGCTAGTTGACAAATCATCTTCAATCATAATCAAGCAAAAATGCTAAGTGCAATCTTTAGCCACCTCACCTTTGGATTTTAATCACTTTTTCTGATATCTCCTCTCTCTAGGAAATAATGGAATTTCCTGACATTTAGGGTATTTACAGAAAAACATGCTTCTATAGTACATTTCTCTTGAAGCAAGTTTTTCTTGATGCAATATGGAACAGAAACGAGTGGAGAATCCAACGAAGGAAAAGGTTTTATCTTTCTATAGATTGAGTCTCTCTTATCTGAAATGCTTGGGACCAGAAGTATTTTGCATATACATAATAAGCTATCTTGGAGATGGGAGATCGTCATTGCCTGAAGGTAATTTTTAATAATTTTAACACAAAATTTTTAATAATTTTGTGCATGAAACTAATTTTGTATACACTGAACCATCAGAAAGCAAAAGTGTCACTATCTCAGCTGTGGACAATTTTGGATTTTGGAATATTCTGAATTTTGGAATTCCGGATAAGGGAAACTCAACTTGTTATCTTTATTTTGGTAGGGAGAAGAAAGACAACAGGAAAAAATCTCCTTGTACCAAGGTCTGGAAAAAAAAAACATACCGTAAGAAAAAAACCCCAGATAGGCAGAATCTGAAGTCCTGGAACTGAAAACAGAAATAAACAAAACAAAGGCACAAATACAATTCCACGTGACCCTGCATGGAGGATCCCGATTTAAGTGTGTGCAGCTAGTAGCTGTTCAAATACTACCTACTGTAATATGACCTGCAGGAAAGATGAAATTATCACATAAATGTTGTGCTAGAAACACAGTAAGCTACTTACCTCATTTTGAGAACGAAGCACTAAGATGCCACTAACTTTTCCAAAGGGCTGGACAATTTTTTCAATATCATGATCTGAATAGCCATCATCTGGTAAATCAGATATTCGAAGAACTGTGCCATAACTCCAGGTTTTCTCTGATAAAAGCTACAAATGAAGAATATTTTAAACTAACATTCATCCACTGAACTGATTTGTGGGTTCTCAGTTTATCATATGCTGTCATGAGCACACAAACACATTCAGTAAGAACTAAGATGATGCAAATCATTTAAGACCTACACAGCAAGGCAACAATGGATCAAAAATTCTTAATGATAATGATAATAATAATAATAATAATAATAATAATAATAATAATAATAATAATAATATTTATTTATATCCTGCCCTTTGGAAACCCAATCAGGGAGGCTCAAATGAAATACAATACCCAAAACCCAATGACCCCTCCCCCCTTAAAACAGTATTAAATCTATAAGAGTTAAAACAAACAGTTCATCAATAAAACAATTAGCAACCAGCAATATACACCCATGGCAATAATCCTTGTCCATCCTTAGATAGGGCCACGTAAGGATCACTGGGGTGGGGGGTACCCGAGGCTGGGATAATTAATCTGTAAAGTCCTGCCGGAAGAGATCCGTCTTGACAGCCCTTTTAAAGCTGTCTAACGATGTTAACTGACGGATCTCATCCGGCAGGTCGTTCCAGAATCTGGGGGCGGCAACTGAAAAAGCCCTCTGGGAGGTAGCCGCAAGCCTCGGGTTAAGTAAGGGATTTGGCACAGGGGACATCTGCGTCATCTCCCTCACCACCCTAAACAGCTCTGCTGGACGAGACTCTGCAGACGCAATAAGTGCAGAGGAGAAGGCTCTCTCCGCTGCACGCATTGCCTCCCAATAGGAACAAAGAAAGTTTCTATGGCGAGTTCTGTCAGATAAGAGTCGAGTCTTCCGCCACCTGCACTCTAGTCGTTGTCCAAACCACTTCATCCTCCTAAGCTCAGGTGTACACCATGGCCTACGGTTTGAAGCGGGATGGCAAGGACACTTGGGAGCGATTGTGTCGATAGCCCTGGTGAGATCGCTGTTCCAAGTATTAACCAGAGCCTCGACAGGATCACCGGCATTCCCAACCATTAACCCCTCTAAGGCCTTCTGGAATCTAAGTGGCTCCATAAGCCTTCTTATGTGTATCATCACATTCCTTCAAAATGGACTGAAATGTTTAGAAAAGGGATTTATGTAAAAAGAAGCCAACTCTGAAGATTACATAATTATGTGGCATAGCCAAAAGACGTATGTAAAGAAATCTTGCAGCACCTTTTAAAGTAACTGAAAGAAAGAAGTTGACAGCCTGAGCTTTCGTAGACTTGAGCTTACTTCCTCAGATGCATTTGGTGGAAGTAGACTTAAGTCTATGAAAGCTCATGCTGCCAACTTCTTTCTTTCAATTAGTCTCATAGGTGCTACAAGATCTCATTATATGCCGATTTTACAGACTAACAAGGCTATACCTCTCAATAGCCAAAAGAAGGCAGGGATGGATTATGTGAGGTGAAGAAGCTGGGCATTCCCCTTTGATGGCTTGGGGACTAAAAGCTGGGACCATCAAGGCAGGACACAGATTTATTCTAGAACCACAATGGCTTTTTCTCAAAAAACAAAACAAAACAAAACAAAACAATAACCTTTTCCCATTTTCTGTCCTTTCAGGAAAAGCATAATGCTTCACTTGGGGCCACTGTTGTAATGGCAGCCAAAACTCTCTGCCATCACCTTGACATTAAATAAAAAAATAAAAAAATAAAAACAAACAGAAAAATGCTACTGACCCTATGGTAAGGAAGGGGGGCACTTTTCTTTGGTTCTGCTGTTGGTGCTTCCACAGCTTTCTTCTTCTCTTTCCCCTCCACTGTTCCTCCTCCTTTGTTTGGTCCACCAGCAGCTTCTGAAGGCTTTGCTTTAGCTGCCTCTGAAGGCTTTGCTTTAGCTGCCTCTGAAGGCTTTGCTTTAGCAGCCTCTGAAGGCTTTGCTTTAACAGCCTCTGAAGGCTTTGCTTTAGCATCTGACGAGCCATGAACAGATGGTGTTTCCTTCTTCAAAGACTTTGAAGGGCTACTTGGGCTTTTTTTCACACTTCCAAGTGGCTTGCTTGGGGCTGTTGTTCCCAAACTCTCTTTGTTTCTCTTTGTTCCCGAACTCTCTCGGCTAGATGAATGATGTGATTTCTGTTTATTGTACTGTCCAACAAAACTTTTCACCACAGGTTTGAAGGCTTCATCTGGAGGGAAGAGGAAAAAAAGAAGCCAGTCCATAAACTATTTTGCTACTCTCTGGAGTTTCTACAGCATATTAATATTGGTTGCAACAATAAAAAGGTCTGGAAACCATGCACTCTGAGGGTCGGCTTAGGGAGCTGGGTCTGTTTAGCCTAGAGAAGAGAAAGTTAAGGGGTGACATGATAGCTATTTTAAATATTGGAAGAGATGTCATGATGAGGATGGAACAAGCTTGTTTTCTGCTATTCCTATTCTCAAACTGTACCTTCACCTCCACTGCACCAAAGGGCAGGTTAAAAAAAGAAAAAAAGAGATAAGTCTCCTACTTTTGAAAAAGCTTAAAATATCCACAGGACTAAAAGAATACCTAGGAAATACCCATTTCCTTATACTACCTGGGATCACTGCAAGCATATTCATGACTACATGTGCCTTGCTTTGCCTTAAAAAAAAAACACAACAAACTGTAGCTGCTTGCGGCCCCACAAAAGGGCAGGGGGAGACCCGCAGCCCCTTAAAGGTGAACAGGATTCCTGTAACTTGTAGCTTCTTTCCCATTATGGCACCACAGTGGGTCCTGAAGGCAAGATCTAAGAAAGAGCATTCCCCTCTATCTATAAAAGCTCATCTGCCATCACTGAGCAAATCCCAAGCAATTCCTCACCTGAGCAAGGAGACATGCTTCCTGGAATCACTCCTTGCTCCTTCTTGTGCTTCTCAAAGAAACACCTGGCTGGAGGTTACACTGGCAACCCGAGCTTGCCTGTGCACTCAATGGCTGAATCCACACTGCAGAAATAATCCAGTTTGACCCCAATTTAACTGATACGGCTCAATGCTATGCTTCTGGGAACTGTAGTTTTGTGAGACATTTAACCTTATCCATCTGGTGTCACAACAAACCACAATCCCCAAGATTCCACAGCACTGAGCCAAATTAAAGTGGCGTCAAGCTGGATTATCGCTGCAGTGCGGGTGCAGCCTTAGAAGAAAAGGTGATTCCTTGGTGGAATCTAACACATATCTAACATATTCCTTGGTGGAGTCTAACACATACCGGTACTGCTACTCCAAGAGCAGCAGCTGCCTGGAAGACATTTTGCCCCTCCTGCAAGGACACCCAATGCCCAGTGTTTAGCCTTAGTGTATGGCTACTTTCCCCACCCTGAATCATAGCACAGCTGCTTGAGCCACTGTCAGGATTTTTGGGGCTTGACTGTTTCCTTCTTCTCTTGTAAAGTTCCTCTCTGCTTGTGTGTCAGTTCTATTTCAACTGAGGTGTACTATCACGTTGAGCTTCTACAGCCAGGCCAAATAATGGCTCAAAAACTATGAAAACACCAGGGGAATAAACCCAGAACTGAGTTTAAGTCATCACATTCTGCTGTCCGACTCAAGTCTGACTTTCATCAAGAAACTACAAAAGAAAATGATGAAAACAGAAAACTCAATCCAAACATCAACTAAATGGCTTTGAAACTCTCCTCTCCCTGCACACCACAGAATGCTGAAAGATGAAGCTTTGCCAAGTCATTGCTACATTACAAAACAAATGCAGCGTAAATCAGTAAATGATTGATCTCTCCTTTTTCCACTCAGCCATGCACATTTTATTGGTTTCGCTTTTGAAATGGACATCAGAATTGTTCACATCAGAAGAATTATCATGAAGCCAAATTTAAAGTGGGATAAGTGTTGTTAAAAAGGGGGCTGCATGAAATAAAAATGATTGCCTGAAACGATCCCACTGCTTCAACCAAGCGTCCTGCATCTGTAACAAAAGGTTCCATAACATGCAGCTTACCTGGAGAGTGAGATGATCTCCTTGTTCCTCTCTCTCTACTAAAAGACCTGCGAAAGCGTGAGCTGGTGTTCTGATGTCGTTGTGGAGACCTTGATCTAAACCTAGGACTAGACAGTCGCCTTGGACTACGGCTCCGTGGCCTACTTCGACTGCGTGGCCTACTTGTTCTGTAACGCCTGGGGCTCCTGGATCGTGACCGAGTCCGGCGTCTGTAGCCAGAGCTTGAGCGTCTTGAACGTTCGGGGCTAAAACTGTCAGAACGTCGCCTGGCAGAATGGTTCTCCTTTCTGTCACTTTCCTGTCTACAAACAGAACAGGGAGAACACATAAACCTTTTGCTCAACATTTCTTAAATAACAGGAAAGGAATAAACTGTCTTAGTAGTTTACAAAATGTCCTCCTCCAGTGGAAATGAAACTAGGGGAGTGAGCAAGTTTAACATAATGCTTAACATTTATTAAAATGAAAAAGAATAAAGGCAAGTATTAAACAGGTTAAATAATCATTCAGATGTTATTTAGGCTGCATCTGCAATGCAGAAATAATGCAGTTTGACACTGCTTCAACTGCCATGGCTCAATGCTATAGAATCCTGGGATTTGTAGTTTGTGATGGCACCAGAGTTCTCTGATAGAGAAGGCTAAATATCACACAAAACTACAAATCCAAGAACTCTGTAGGAAAGAGCTATGGCAGCTAAAGCAGGGTCAAACTTAATTATTTCTGCAGTGCAGAGGCAGCCTAGGTCTCTTATACTCTTCCTCATTATTCTCTCCACAAGCAAAACCTAACTAGAATGTAGAGATACATTTAGTGAGGAAGTAGATTTAAGTCTATGAAAACTCATGATGACAACTTCTTTCTTTCAGTTAGTCTCAGAGCTACTACATAATCTCTCCACATACTGATTCTACAGACTAACACAGCTATATCTTTGAATTAATAATGAGAATGAGTATCCTACCAATCACAAATAGTTTTTTAAAAAGACAGACTTGAAAAAGATGAATAGAAAAGCTACAATTGAAAAAAAAATCCAATGTTTATCTACTGATTCTGAAGGCAAAATGAGATTGAAAGGAAGAAGCGAATGCCCCAGGGTTACTGAAGTTAACCAACCTAGTTTTGGGCTAAGAGAATTCTCACAAGGGATGCAAATCAGCAGGAGGTGGGGAAAAAGTTTTGCTATTCAGACTAATTCGATTCCCAGTGCACAAAAGAAAGCTCATTAACCCAGTGCAGTTCTTCCGATCCTAAACAGGCAATTTAAGGTAGTATTCACACACAGGAAATGTTCTATGATGATGATAAATGAAGATCAATAGGTTGGTGTTGCTGTGAGCATATATGCTGCATCCATTCTATTAAGCAGCTGCAAGTACTCTATGGTACTGCTTGCAATCCAACTACTACAATTCCAATGTGTAATTCTCCCAAACACAGATCTAAGGCCCCATTCTCTATAAAACCTTTAAGGTGAAGACCACTGTATTCTTTAAAAGGCACCCTGAAAAGCAGCCATAATTTAAATGTTACCTTTTGGATGAAGAATGAGACTCTGGATTCCAGTCAGGATATCTGTTTTAAGAATAAAATTGTCAATGCAGGAAGCTGGCCAGCTAGATTACTACTTGAACATTACATGCTGCATAGTATTTTCATAGTGAGATGTTACTACAGACAACTATCCCCTTGACTGTCCATGGCAATGCTTCTAGATGTTGCAGGTACTGGATGAAGCCTCTCCTTTTAATCTGTACTATTAAATAAGACTCAGAAACTTTTAAAGTCAAATAAGCCTAACAATTTCTTCATTTCTTATCTACCCAAAGCTTTGCTTTCTTCAAAGCAAGAACTGAAACAATTCCCTCCATGTTCTTTTCCTCTCCTCCACCCTTTCATTTTCCCTTCCTCCTAATGTCCCTCAACCCCTTCCTCACTATGGGCCATTCCCCCCACTAAAAAAAAAATATCTTTATTTATTGCTCCAGAATGCCTCCAGTGCACTCTGAGAGGGTGCCGGGGGGGAGGATATCTACCATGTTTAGAGGTGCCCAGGGAGTCAAAAACAAATATGGCAAAAAATTCCACATGCTCTCATTCCACTGACAGGCAAAGACTTTTTTTTAAAAAAAAAAATCTTGGCAGGCCTTTGGCTTTTAAGCTGAAGTGGCAGGATGCCACATACTAATGGTGTGCACCGTGCTTTAATCTTTTTTGTAAGTACAATATTTTTAAAAGTATGCTTTAAAATGCTTTAGCTTTGTGCTTTTAACAGAATTGTTTGATTTTTTTTAACTTGTTGTAAGCCCCCTTGGGACCCATGTCAGGAGAAAGGCAGGATAATAAATAAGGAAGGAAGGGCACAAGAGGCGTCCTAGAATGGCTGGCTGAACAGCAAGACAAGAATGCAACAGCATCCTCCTGTCTACACTTATAGTCTTATATTGGAATCAGTGTTGGAACAGCACAATTGTGCTTTTCAACCCTTTTCACAGAAAGCTACACATAGGCCAGCTATGATATAACAAAACGTGTGAATCTCATCAGATCAGTTCCCTCCTGAACCAAGCACACCAGGCCACAAGTAACACTCAGATTACCAATGATGAGTCCAAAAGAATCCCCCAAATATTAATCATCTAAGTGTGTTTTCAAAGGGAGAGCACCACTCCATCCAACAGACTGAATCCCTCTTCTTGTGTCAGCTGTAGTAACCAGTCCTGCCGGATTTAAATTTCTATTTGTTTGCTCGCATCCAGTTTGCTGCAGCTAATATGTAGCCCGCATTTTAATTTCTGAAATGATTCCAACTTCTTTCTTTTCGCCTTTTAACTTTTAAAACTAATTCCCTAATCATTGAGAAATCCTCTCTTCTGAAATTTAGCATGCCTATGTTGGACTCTGCAGGCATTTCCCCCTTGCACTCCTGCTGAAATGTCACACTGGTTGATCAGAACAAGTACATGCAAAATTTAACTAAAACTCCAGAACTCCAGTACCAGAGGCAATAGCAAGTAACAAGTATATTTCTATACATTTTTATGCCAGTATGTATGCCTCTGTGCATCAATTGCCACTGAAGAATATAAGAAAGAAGGTGATATTGAGATAAGCATTAAGCCTGATCCAGAATGACTTTTCTCCTACTGTGATTACAGTATGACACCACCACCACCCCACATCTGTGGGATGGGTATCTATAGTTTCATTTACCCATGTCCAAAAAATGTGTTCTCTCTAGGCATTTTCTAGGTTCTCCAATGCCATTCTGTGGTATGCTTCTAGAAGAAATTGACCAAGTCATGCTTGGTGTTGGAATCCTGTAGGTCTTACAGCACCGCTCTATGGTTAACTTCCTCCTAAAGCCATTCATTTCAATAAGGTTCAGGATCATTCACAGTTCTGTGTTTCTACTGCAAGTCCAGGAATATACCCACCACAGAAACAGGGATCATACTGTACATGTAACCCACGTAAAAATGTAACATATTAATAAGCCAGAATTTACAGCACTTATTCTCATCATCCACAGATGGGGACAGTACACCAACATAGTGAGAGAATACCCTGCTGGTGAAGGGTGGTGATTCAGCCATTAAATTATAGATGGTATGAAATTATCAGAGCAGTGAACCAGAATGTATAAAATTTAGTGGATTCTTGTAGTGAGCAGTTATTAAAATGAACATATTAAGAAAGCATGAGAATAGATCCAACACAACATGATCTGTGCACAAATTAAATGAAAGCCCTTACTGTTGGCGCAGCTGACGGCAACTCTCTATATGGGCTGAAGAATTCTGATGCTGAATCCAATCCTACAGAAGGAAAGAAAGCAGCCATGTGTCACGGACAGAGCACTATTACTGTTGAATTGTGGACAGATACTCATTGCATTTATCTTTCAAGAGCAAAACAGTGCATGCTTTTCACCTATTCCTCTCTTTACCCTCACAACAATGCTGTAATAGTCAAGTTTGCCTAAAATGAGTAAACAAAAACTCAGTTTGGTTTCAGCAACATTATTCACAAGGCAGTTTAGGAGATACACAATGAGAATAATGTGGAGAGAACACAGAACAAGCAATGATGTTCTCAGTGGGTTCCAATTCAAGGCACCTGGACTGCTGGCATAACGGTAGCAGGGTACTTTTAACACAGGCCCTGAGGACCCATATATTGATAGGAACACCACAGCTGACACAAACACAACTGGCATGGTACTACAGTGTGTTTTCCTGGACAGAAAAAGCAATGCAGCACTATAGTTTTTTTGTGGGTTTTTTCGGGCTGTGTGGCCATGTTCTGAAAGAGTTTCTTTCTGACGTTTCGCCAGCATCTGTGGCTAGCATCTTCAGAGATGCAGCACTATTTTGGCTTTCTGCTCCAGCAATGCAGTCTCCAATCAAGCATAGTGCTATAGGATGAGAAGGGAGTAGTAACAGGAATATATGGGAAGGGATAGTAGCATTCATACTACAGAGCCATAATATCATGGTGGAGACAGAAGTGTAGCTCTCTGTTACAAAGATGAACCTCTATGTAATAAAACGTCTCTATATAACTTATGTGTGTTAAGTAAACTAAAGATGTTAAATGTTACAGAACTGAAATACTGTGAGAGACCACTGATCTTGTTCAAAGTCTGGGAGGGAGGGAATCTGTTTTCCCCATGATCATTAAAATCTATTGTAAGATGTTTAAGTCCCTATGCCCAAGATCCTAAAAGGAGCACTTTGTTGCTGTTGCCAAAACCCAAATATTTTTCACAGAAATCACAAGACATTCCATCTCAGCAGGACTTTGCTGTTCTTAACACTCAAAACCAATAGGAAACGACAGGGAGAAGGCAACAAATGGAAAATTCTCCTCAAAAAAGGAGTACTTTTTGGAAGATTTCTTCTTCCTTTCCTCTTTTTTTTTTTTTTGCACTACGTATTAGATAATGGACCTGCAGGCAGAAAATGCCTTCTTTTTCCAGTTATGTACAGTAAAATGCTTAGAAAAATCTTGTGCATTTTAAAAGCATATACGTAATCAAACTAATAACAGACATATGTGCAGTCTGCTCTCTATATCTACAGATTTTTTATTCACAGATTCAACCATCCAGAGCTTGAAAATATTTTAAAAAATATATTAATTCCAAAAAGCTTCGACTTTGCTATTTTACATAAGGGACACAATTTTACTATGCCACTGTATCTAATGGGACTTGAGCATCCACAGATTTTGATATCCATGGAGGGTTCTGGAACCAAACCTCAGCCAATACCAAGGGCCCACTCTATTATAATTCAAAGCTCCATCACCACGTTGTTGAGCAAAAAGTATATTATTCTGTTTAACTTTCTAATCCTATGGACTGGTGCTGACTGGAGTAAAGATTGGGGTAAACTGATCACTTTAAGAGAAATATAGCTATAATATATTGGGGGGGGGAAAGAACTTCTAGGGAAAATGAATGCTACTTTAAGGATGCAATTTGAAGTAGAGTATCAGGAAGCAAGTTCCTATGAACAAAAAGGAATTTATTTCTAAGTAGCCACACAAACACTCACACTATAAAATACTTAAAATTCCAGCCCTTCACATTAATTACATACCTGAATATATTAATACGTCTTCATATATTGAGTATTCTAGCTGTTGCAAGGCAAGAGGAGAGAATGCTACCCATTTCAGGCCCTTCAAATATGTGTGGATGTGTAGGCACATAATCTAAAGACATACAACTAACAGAAGTTTGTGGAAATGCCATTTCATATCTATTTGAGAATTATTAGAGGCCTAGAAATATAATGAAACTTAGAAATGAAAAGAAAATCATTACTGAAAATCTCAGTTTGTCTCAAGATTTCCAGCAACATCATATTTCTGTGTTGCTGGGATCATCCCACTTCTTCAAATAAATAATCTAGTAAGTGCTGATATTTAGTTTTATTTCTGACAGACAAGACAATCAGGAGTGCCTGTCCTCAATATACCATTATATTTGAAGCAGTAAAAAAAATATATACAAAATTTATAGTCAATGAGCTTTCTCATTACGACTTTAAGGTCCAAAACACACCGCAGAAATAATCCATTTTGAGACTGCTTTAACAACCCTGGCTCAGTGCTAGGAAATCCTGGGAACTGTCATTTATTGTGGCACCAGAGTTCTCTGACAGAGAAGGCAAAATGTCTCACAAAAACTACAGTTCCCAGAATTCCCTAGCATTGAGCCAGGGCAGTTGAAGTGGTCTCAAATTAGATTATCTCTGCAATGTATTTTAGACCTAAGCCTCTAGGATGGATCCAGAGCAAGTTCGCAGAACACAAGTTCATGAGAAAAATCAAGGTGTGAATACTTAAGACAATTAGATTTCAATGGATTCTAAGAGTGACTATCTTGCTCTAGATCTGACACTCTGCCCTTTCCATCTATTTGTACCTTCCTACTCAAGCAAGTAACCATTCATCTGCTAATCTAAGCTGACTAACCAGATGGAGTAATATTTAAAGTTCTAAGGTACATTGCATGAAGCTGTGGTCAAACTTAGTTTTCTAACTTTTGTCTTTATTTTGGGACTTTAAAAGACTCAAGGGCCTCCAAAAGAGCCTGCAAACATCATCTGTGCCCATCAGCAGCTTCTGGCATTTTCATGATGCCACTGAAATGGAAATTTGGTCACACCCACACACAAGTACCACTTCAACAGTCAGCCCTCCTTATCCACAGATTCAAGCATCTACAGCTATATACACACACACATTCTAAATATAAAAGCTTGAGTTTTGACTTTGCAATTTTATTTAAGAGCCACCATTTTACTATGGCATTGAATATAATGGAACTTGAACACCCACGAATTTTGGTATCTATGGGGGGGGGGAATCCTCTAACCAAACCCCAGTGGCTACCAAGGTCCCACTATTTTTACACAAGGCTGAACAAAATGCACCCACTGACTGCATGTGTCCTTCAGGGGTCAACACTTTTTTTCCTCCAAATGGCCTCTTGGGGACATATGGGGCATTTTTGCAATGTTTTGGGAGCCCCCAGGCCTCTGTAAGCACAGAAGAGGCATTTTAAGAATAGAGTGAACGTGAGAGCCACCAACACCATCACCACCAAAAACAGGGAGAAAACATTCTTCACATCCTCAGAACACAGCAAGAAAAAATTATTATTTTTTTGTAAGGGGCACACAGCCTTCCAAATTTTCCTGTCCCCTACTTTTCAACAGTTGCCCATCTTGTTTAGATGGCACTGATGTGTAAAATAAGTCTTCCAGAATTAGACCACTTTGAGAGTCACTGTGGACAGTGCAACCCTAAGCCAATCCTATTGATATTAAGGGGTTTACACTATTGTTCCTTGACACAGAGTAGTTCCTAGCTGTTCTATTTGCTTTGTCAAGTCTGTAATCCCTAAAAAATTAATGGCTACAGTTGCAGAGGTTTCTTTAGAAATAGCCAGACGTAATTGAAGCATACTGTCCAGATCGGACAAAGCATTTATTTCCAGTCTTTTTGGTCCCTGGACATCTCAGGGAAATAAAGATCTAAGTCAGTTAAGCCTCAGTGCACAGAGCACACCGTGTATACATGTACGCAATTATCTGTGAGGAGAAAAATGACTCACCTTCAAATGTCTACATTCTACATTACAGAGAGAACACATATGTGGAAATATCCTTGGAGATGCTGCGTAGTAGTCGTTCATCATCGATGGTGTTGGCAGCCTCTTCATCTTCTGGGCATCTGCCTGTGAAAAAACTGGAAGCCAAGAGGCTTTCACCACACCAAAAGGAGACTTGATAGAACTGTCATCTTCTTTCTGGAACTTTTCCTGGCCACTGCTGGACCCAGACGGAGCACTAGGAAGATCACCCCTGGATTCATGATGAATCCTGTCATGCCTGTTTACACCCCCAAGTACTTCAGGTGCGAAAGGGGGTGGTGGCTGGTTCACGGTTGTCATTATGGGTGGAGGAACAGATGGAGGAGGTAAAGCATGCTGGACAACAGGAGGCATCACAGGCGGAGGTACCACAGGTGGCATCATGGGCACCCCCTTTCCAGCTGAAGGGAGACATAATCCAGGCACTGTGTTGGAGGTATCCATGGGGAAAAAGGACTGAGTATTTGGTGTGCTTCTCTGGAATCCCATCTGTCTTATCACCTCTTCAACAGCACTCAACTGCTTACTAGTTATACCTCCAGGTCCAACTACCACTGAAGCAGGCTGCAGTGTCTGAAACCCTTTCACACTCCCTTCAGTTCGTACATCTGAATTGTAGTCTGGGATTTCAAGGGACCCTTCAGCGTATCCATACTTGCTTTCATGCCCGTAATCAATTACCTTGCTCTTCACCATGGAACCACGGCCATCGTCACCGTGAATGGTCTCCTTTTCTCTGTTCTGAGAAGATAAACCAGGTAACTGGTAAGTCATTTTGCGCATGCGGATGTCCCTCAAGATTAAAGGCATGTTTTCAGGCGTTAGCTGGTCATCAGGATAACGACTAAGTTCTTCCAAGTCTTCATTAGATAAGCCAAAGCTTGCTAAGATACTTGAGGCGCTCTCATTTGTGTAACGGCCTGGAACAGTTGGGGTGTGTTCTGCCATCCTTCCTGCAGCAGGCTGACTTTGACTATTATTTCCAGAGGAAAATGAACTATCCCACTGGGAAGCACATCCTTCTTTCTGTTGCTGCTCCATGTTCATTCTATCTCCTGCCTGTCTCGGATCCATTCTGTGTTGAGGATCTTGAATATTTGGCCTTGAAAATCCTGGCCTCATTTCCGGTCCCATGAATCTTTGGGGCATTCTGTGAGTAGGACTAGGTGGGAGAGGCTTTTGAAGACCTCCCGACCCAGGTCCTGGCCCCTGAAAAGGCCCACGTGGGATTGGACCAGGTGCATTAGGTCCCCTTGGCCTTGGAGGCATGTTTCCTCTAGGGTTAAACATGGCAACTTTCAGGAATGCCTCATTTAGCAAAGCATAAGATGCTATAGAGTGGTTTGAAGCAACCAAGTTCAACTGATGAAGAGCCAATTGTGTCTTAATGTGAGCAAGCTGTAAAGGAGGAGGGCCCAACAGAAATGGGCTGGCAACACCAAGGTTCAGAGAATTCACAAGGGGCGCAAAACTTTCCAAGAACACCACAAAGCTGAAAGTTAAAACACACAAAAATTAGGTTACATTTATTTTTCAATCTACTGTCTAATTGGTTCTACTGCCTGTAGGAAAATGCCTGAAAACTTATTCTTTAATTTCTTTTTTACAACGGCTACTCATTTGAGCAAATGGAAGTAATTTATTTGAGCCACTGATCAATTTGTGGTTCTTACATAATTATGCTGTTTATGTAGCACAGCTTTTTCATCAAATAGCCTTTATACTTAACTCAAATACCAGCTAAAACAAAGGTTTTCAAACACTGAAAACTTTTGCGGCTTCATTATATCCTACCAGACTATGAAGGGCCATTTACTTACAATGTCAAAAAGAAATATAGACTGTAACAAAAATATGTACCTATAATTGAGTGTGCAACCCTCTAAATATTTACTAGAGCATATATCACCTTGAATTCACAATTAAGTCAACACATACAGGTTTGCTCTATACAAGGTGTTGTTTCTGACATAGCAGTTGCAGCAGCAGTGTTATCTCTGTGATTTAATACACTAGGAAATTAAGGGGAAAATCACATTTACCATATATATACAAGGTGATTCAAAGAGAATGGAGCAAAAACCGAGTAAGAACTGCTTGACTTGTATACCATTCCTTTTGCATTACCCCATAGTTGTGTATAAATCAACCACTGTCAGGACTAAATATACCAATTTTTCCTACCACAATTTTGGTTCCAGAACCTGGTGTCATGTTTGAAATATTTAATGGGTAAGAGTTATAATCACATTGTAAATGCTGGGAAATGCTGTCCAAGGATTAGATAGGAGCTTAAAGTGGCTGGGGAATATGGGACAGCATTAATACAATTCTGGGATAGCTGGTCTAGTTGTATCAGGCTAGGCCATGAACTATGGATTATATGGGGTAATGGTTTATTGATATGAATTTTATAGTTTAGATATTTAGTGTTAAAGATAAAATTAAGGTTATGAGTTACAGTTATACGATTGAATATGATATGATTAAGGTATATTTGCAAAACTGCTATAATTGATGTTGTCATAAGTTTTGTTTTGTTGTAAGGTTTGAATTATATTTGTTAATTGCCAATTCAAAAAATGATTATGTATTAAAAGTGACCTTAATTAAATAGTACCTATATGATAGATTAAAGAGAAATTGATGTGTTAAGGGTTGATTGTTACATATATGACTTTTATCATTATGTTATGCAGATTCCTAATTGTATTAGAGAGAGGGAATATAGGTTTATTTATAGATTGTGTTTAAAGATATTGAATGCATAAATGCCGAGAGTTATATATTTGGAACCATTTGATTGGGAATGCTTAAAAATAAATGTAATTTAATACGGCTTGGGTCCAGGCTATTTGAAGGACCGTTATCTCCCTATACGAGGGGAGGCCCTTCTCTCTGTCCCATCACCCTCTCAGAACAAGAGAGAGTGCCTTCTCAGTGGCTGCAACAGCAGCTTCATTTATATACTGCTTCATACCGCACTATGCAGTCTCTAAGCAGTTTACAAATGTAAGCTAATTGCCCCCAACAAGTTGGGTACTCATTTTAGTGACCTTGGAAGGATGCAAGCCTGAGCCCTGGCTGGTATTGAACTCGCAACCTTATGTTTCAGATTTATTAGCCGACTTGAGTCCCTGTACTGGGAGGAAGGTGGGATGATGATGATGATAATAATAGATTGTAGTTATTAAGGTCTTGTGTTAAAACCTTAGGTCTAAAGCGGTACCTCTGTTAAGTTCATTATATGGTTTATAGAATAGCAAGTGTGTAGAGAATAAAATAATGCAGTCTGAGAAAAGAGCCATGTAGATTTTTCAAATGTACCTTATTTTCTGGCGTATAAGACTACCTTTTAACCTGCAAAATCTGGGGTTAAAATGGGGGGGGTCGTCTTATACACCGGGTATGCCTTGGTGTCATCATCAGTTGGAAATTACTTGAAGGTGCACAGCAACAACAACAACAGTTTTGGAAGTCATACTCTTCCTAAACTCTATAATTTAACTGGAAAAGTGGGGGGTCGTCTTATACGTCCAGTCGTCTTATACACCGGAAAATACGGCACTTCAATGTCGTTTAGCCTTCGTGAGCATGGGAATGGAGTAACACTCCTATGGGAAAAGATTTTAAGTTTTGTCAACATTTTTTTTTATGAGAAAACAGAGTGACAGGAAAATTTGAACAGAATTGACCAATGATAATTGTCCCAGAGTTTGGAGCTTGGTATGTAACTCAACTGTATAAGTGTTTGTAATTTGAATTGTAACCTCAGATCTGTCACAGAGCCGCAGTGTCTAGCATGTTGTTTTCCTTTTCGTTCAATAAAACTGTCCTGAGGAAAAATCCTGGAGCTGTTTACTGTCTATGGAAGAGCTTATGTTCCTGACACCCATATGTATTAGTCGAGGGCAGATTTTGGGACCAAAATTTATGGATTTTGATATGAAATGAGGTTAAGTAGAAAGTAAAACCTAGGGGTATATAACAAAGGATGTAAAGGCAAATGGCACCAAAGAACTTAGAAAATTCTGGCAGTCATAACTGTGCTCAACCTAAAGGCTGGATGGATGAAGAGGGAACTATGGTAAATGGTGGCTGTGCAATGCGTGGGGAAGTAACCAGGTGTGGGTGTGCTAAGAAAATGTGCATGTATCAAAAAAGATGTAAAAGCAAAGAGTTGAAGTACAGTATTAACTCTTATCAAAAAGGAACCATTCCTTTCTCTGAGTGGAGTGGTGAAAGGTGAGAACCTAGTCCATCCTGATAGAACCTAAAAGAAGCACCAACCCTTCTACTCTCTTTGTACTCCTTTGAGGAGAAGTACCAAAGAACCATTGCTGGAGCCACCATTTTCCCACTGAGGCATTCAAAAAGGCCAGAAGTTGTGCCATAGCGGAGAGAGTAAAGGGATTAGTGCTTCTTTTAGGTTCTCTCGGGAAGAACTAAGCTCTCACCTTTTGCCACTCAACCCGGAGAAGGCAATGGTTCTCTTTCTGCTAAGAATTAAGGCACTGTACTTACAGTGACCCATGGATAAGTTGAACCAGGTTTTGGGGGCCAATTTCTTGACTTATGCACAAGTATATACAGTAAACAGCTATGTATATTCTCAGAAAAACTGCTTTGATTATTTCAGAACAGAAGGTACTTAAAAGATAAGAAGGCATGATAAGATAAGTTTAATGTAAGAGAGTATGTACATATCATGTGTACACTGAATGAACACCTGATACAACCTGCTAACTCATTTCACTAAAGCTGCGGAACAGCATCAATCCTGGAAAATCTCTGGAAACATGCCGACGTTTGGGAAATTCCTCCTTATGTTTAGCACAGTTTTTCCATACTTCCATTTAGGCTCATCAGATTTAATCAACAGAATCTAAAAGACCTCCTGTCTCCTAGATCTTATATTTATTAATTTGAATCATGTACCTTTTCTAACAAGCTTTACATGAATATGAAATCCTCACAGAAGAGGGAGGGGGATTGAAATATTCACAGGAAAAGTGTTTGTTGTTGGGGTTTTTTTGGGGGGCACCATGAAGTATCCTGCTCCCCAATAGTTTGCACAAATTTAATATGTCTTAATTTTAAGCACTTTTTAAAATCCCAGAAAATTTACCAGAAATCTGTCATTGTGTGCTTCCAAGTCATTTCTTACAATAACCCTAAGGTGAACCCATCACAGGGTTTTCTTAGCAAGATTTGGTCAGAGGGAATTTGCCTTTGACTTCCTTCCTCTGAGGCTGAGAGAGTGTGACATGCCCTAGGTCACCCGATTTGATTTCCATGGCTGAGCAGAAATTCAAACCCTGGTTCCCAGAGCCACAGTCAAAAGTTCAGGCCATTACACCACGCTGCCTCTTTTACCAAAAAATATGCATAAACAAAACATTAAGAATAACCATCTGACTGATTACAAGGCTACCTAAGGCTGCATCCGTACAGCAGAAATTATCCAGTTTGACACCAGTTTAACTGCCATGGCTCAATGCTATGGAATCCTGGGAACTGTAGTTTGTTGTGGCACCAGAGTTCTCTGATAGGGACGGCTAAATGTCAAAACTATAATTCCCAGAATTCCATAGTATAGAGCTTAAAAGATGATTAAAAGAACTTTTAAGATGAGTTATGGGTTTTAATAATCACCAATAGCACGTGTCCCAGTGGAGAGGTGCTACCACAACAAAGGCCAACTAGATGTCCATTTGAAGGATGTGGTGTAAGTAAACAAGGTTTCCCCTGAAGACTGTAGTGACCTAATGGGCCCGTACAAGGAAAGACAATCTTACAAGTAATCTCATCCTAAGCTGTTTAGGGCTTTATGTCAACAATAATACCTTGAGTCTGGCTCAGCAGCAAACTGGCCTTTAGTGCCATTCTTTCAGCACAAGAGCTACCTAAGTAATGATCAGGCACTCCTCTCAGTGTCTGAAGGATCACCCCATCCCAAAAGGGTACTCTCCCAATTCCTGAACAGGAGAACCATCAATTCCCAGTGCCTCCATTTTACCAGCCCTCATGCAGCCTACTTTTTCACTCAAGGGACAAAAGAGTACAACTGAATTACAGTCCCTCTGTCCCAGATAGGGACTGAGAATGGGATGCATCTAAAATAGGGAATTCATGGCAAAATTCAAAATTTTTAGCAATGTTCACAATGATAGCATTGCTACTGCATAGCTGTCTAGAGATGAATGTTACCAGTGTACTGCCATCTTCCTTCAAACCTCCTAACAGTATCTCCATTTCACCCTGGATCTTAAATAGCACTGGGGACAAAATAATACCCCAGAGCATCCCACATCAGGATTGCCAGAGGAATGAGGTACTAATGCAGTGATACTCTCTGGACCTTAGAAGAAGCCTCTGTAGACCAGCACTCCCAATTTATAAAGCAAATGCACAAGGACATCATATACAGTCGTCCCTCCATTTTTGCAGGGGATCCGTTCCGGGACACACACACCCCATGAAAATGGAAATCGCAAATATTCAAGCCTTACTGGCTTGAATGGGCATGCGCACCATATTAACCCTTCCCACTTGCCAGTCCACGAAGGACCGAGACTGCAGACTCAAAGGAGGGACACCTGTATACAGATATGAAAGCAGCTGAGAAGTAAAGAGTTGGGTTGCACTCCCTCTGCCCCAAGCAGGAACTGAAACTGGAATGGATCTAAAACAATTTATGACAAAATTCAACATCTTTTAGTAATGTTCACAATGACAGTACAGCTACTGCTTAGCTGTCTAGACAGCTAAACAAGTAGCACATTTGGACTTAATAGTGGAAGTGTACTTCCACTTGCTACCAATCATCAGGCATTTGGTTGAAGTATATTATCAGAGTCCACAAAGCAGGTTGCTTCTACAACATGATGGCAATTCACCTGTGCATTCATATTTCTGTCTTTTCCTTAAATCAACAAAACAGCTACATCTGAATTCATACCCCCCCAAACTGCTTGAGGACAGCAACCCCTTGCTGCAGGAACAAATTAAAAGGAATACTGTTGCTCTGAAGGTAGCAAAAATTTAAAACTTTATTTTCAAAATAATGTAGTTTACATCCCAAATCATTTATATTTAAACTGGTGGTCAATTAATTAATGCTTCTATATGAAAGAACAAGGGAGCCAAATAGATATAACCAAACAGATATCTGGCAGCAGATATAACACTTTATATCTCTAACATACTTATCTGTGTTAATTATTTTGTTTTTCATGCTGCATTGTGTATGTGTGTTTTCTTATTGTATTTTATTATTTTATATTATTTGAATAGTTATAAATGTATTATTCTGCAACTGTTTGTAAAACACCAATGTTTGTTGATCTTTCTGTTAGGTTAGAGAAGAAATGTGGAAGGCATTTGTGGGCTTCATTTACTTGGTTGTTGCAAAGAGCCACGCACTGCAACAGAAAAAATGTTAGCCTGTTACTTGAATGGCATTTCTTTCTTTCTGGCTCTTAGAATGTAAGTTTAGACTCTCCAACCATTAAAATAATAAAACCTTCCACGACTTATGCCTTCCTCTTATCAAAGCTGTAGCCTCCAGACTACTGATAGGGGGATTAACAGAACAGAAAGCTTTCCCAGACATTCAAATAAACAAACAAAAAAGTGTTCCTTTCACACAAAGTACAAGTACATGAACGAAGAATTTTTATCTAGACTTTTCACTGACATATCAAGTAGTAGCATGAAGATTTCCCTTCCTCCTCAAAGTAACCTAAAACATACATGTTGAGCACCAGGGCAAAAATGAGGTCTCAGCCATTCTCCACATTGTCCTTTTCCTCTTGTGCACCTGAGCAAAAAGTCCATGTTTGTAACACCCAGCTATTCATAATCCCTGTGCCATATGACGAAAGCATTTCTGAAAGAGGTGCCTCTGAGCATATGCAGACTTCGTGTGCCCCCCCCCCACAGTAGCACCAACCAATATGTATGGGGGGAGGATTTATCTTCAGAAGCATGGAAGGCAACCAAGGTGATAAAAGCTCTAGAAACCAAACCCTTTGAGAAATGACTTATGAAGCTGAGCATGTTTAGCTGGGGGGGGGGGGAGGTTCAGAAGTGATATGATAGAGCCATTTTTAAATATTTTAAAATAAAATATAATTACATTGAAGACTTCCTATGTGAAACTCATATTCTCAACATTCTTCCTCACCATGCTATTAAAAAGATACATGTTAATATAGACATAAGTTAAATGTAACTGCATCAGATCATTCCATAAATTTAGATGAGAAACTGACACACTGAATTCATCTGTAACGCTATCAGCATAAGAGATAAATGGATGTCATATTGTAGGAAAATATTCTATTTGTCCATCACAATTTCTTAAGAAAGATACATAATTTTTCCATAAGTCCAACAAACCACTGTGGACCATAATTCGTCCCTCCACTGTAAAACTGACAAAAGCATTTTGATCTGGCCATCCTTAAATATTTGAAGATATATCACTCAGAAGATGGAGCAAAATTGTTTCCTGATGTTCCAAAGACTAGGTCAAGAATCCATGGAGTTAAATTGCAAAGAGAGAAAGACAGACAGACAGACAGACAGACAGACAGAGAGAACCTAAACACAATGAAGAACGTCCTGAAGTTAAGAGCTGGTTCAAGAAGTCTCAGCTCTCTAGAAGGTTCAGAAAGATGAACCCATGTGTGTGAATACACTGAGACCATGAGGAAGAAACTAAGTTCAGGTTTGAGAACAGGACTAAGCAAGTAGCAAGGAGGAGGATGTTACCAGGTGCAGTCCTGGGTGACATCATAAACCATGATGCTACAAGTTGAGAATCCCTTATCGAAAATGCTTGGGACCAGAACTGTTCAATATTTCGGATTTTGGAATACCTAGACAGTGGGTCCTTGTTATCCGCTGGGGTTTGATTCCAGGATCCACCACGGACAACAAAATCTGTGGATGCACAAGTCCCATTAAATACAATGGCATAGCAAATGGTATCCCTTATATAAAATGGGAAATCAAGGATTGCTATTTGGAATTTATGCTTTTTTTGAATATTTTCAAGCCATGGATGCTTGAATCCATGGATAAAAAATCCATGGTTAAGGATAAAATTTGACTGTATTTCCATATACATAATGAAACATAATGAGGCTGAAGACTGATGATCTGTGAAATTGAGGCAGGCATGGATTACTCCCATTTCACAGATCCTGGCATGTCTCTCCATCCTCGAAATACAGTACAGGAACATACTATACTACTTGTGTTTTAACTCAAAAAGCTTTGGATTATGGAATACCTCAGATTTTGGAATTCCAGATAAGGAATATTCAACCTGTATAAGGATCAACCCCAGTAGCATAATCTCCAATATTTTAGATGAAAATTGAGGCGTGGATGGTCAACGAACAGCAGAGGATGATCAAGATGGGAAGTTATAATGAAGAACATATGAGCTAGGAGAGGCTTCAGCAGTTTGCTTTTGTCTGAGCCTCCTGGGAAGAGCAGGCTTTGGACCCCTCTTTTTCTCTCACCCCTTCTGTGCCAACTACTTCTGCACTCTCAACTTTGAGGGGAAAGGGGGAAAGCAGGAGAGACAAACCGGATTTTAAATGCAGATGAAAAAATTGGATGGCAGAAGATTAATCTGGACTACCCTGCTAAATGAGACAATTGAAAGGTATGGAACACTATGAAAAGCTTGTGGTGTTTCTCTTCTTCCCCACTCATAAAGGGACAGCTAGAGGGTATATGGTAGCATGACAAGTTAAAAAAAAAACCAACCCATCAAGTCTAACAACTGAGAAATACATATACAAGTTGAAAATTCCTTATCCAAAATACTCCAAAATCCAAATTTTTTATTCATGGATGGCTGAAATAGTGACACCTTTGCTTTGTAGTGGTTCAACATACACATACGGTCCCAACTATTTCAGATAAGGTAAACTCAACTTATGTGTGTCTCTCTCTTTGTGCATGTGTATATGATATAATATACAGTACACACATCCAAACCACTTGTCAAGTCAGTGCCCTCACCCTGAGATTTCTCCCCCTGGGAGTTGAGACCAGGGAGGATGCCACAGCCTGCAAAACCAGCTTCCCTGCCCACCCCCAAACAAAGGAGGTGGGGAAGTGGTTTTGTAAGATGACTCGAATCCCTCTAAAAGGAGGGCTGGGTATAACTGAAATTTTCTAAAAGAGCTTTTTCACCTTTCAAACAGCATTTTATTATTTTCTTCCAGTTCAATTAGTTTCGTACTATTATGCAAAGGGAGTCTTTAGTATCTTTTGAGATAAAGGTAGAAATAATGCACTTTAACTGACATAGCCCTACAAAATTTGTAGTTTTGTGAGGCACCAGCAGATTTTAGTTGCTGTTGTTGTCATTAATCATCATGCAACTTCTATATCAGGGGTAGGCAACCAAAGGCCTCGAAGGCCGGATGCGGCCCCCGAGGACTTTGGACCGGCCCCAGGCCGGTCCTGTCGCCGCCACCCGCCATGATGATATTGATTACTGTTGTTATTACTTGTTCTTGGGGTTTTCTTGGCAAAATCTCCACAGGGGTTTTGCCATGGCTTTTCTGGGGCTGAGAGTGTGCATGCATATTTTTATTTTTATTTAAATTTATTTATTTGTTTGTTTGTTTTTGGTGCTTCAGCCCCCCAATTGTCTGAGGGAGAGCAACCTGGCCCCCGGCTCAAAAAGGTTGCCTACCCCTGTTCTATATTATTGTTTTCTTATTGCATTTTTTATCTTTATGCTTGTAACTTGCCTCGATTCCCTCTGGAAACAGGCAGGCTAGAAATAAATAAATAAATAAAATTGTTGTTGTTGTTGTTGTTATTGGCTCTCGAGTCGACTTTGACTCATGGTGACCTGTGGATGGGACATCTCCAAGCCCCCTTGACCTCAACCTCTCTGCTCAGGTCCTGCAGGCCCAGGACCATGCCTTCCCTGATCAAGTCTAACAATCTGCCATGCGGTCTTCCACTCTTTCTACTACTCTATTTCCTAGCATCATTGTCTTTTCCAGTGATTCATGCCTTTCTGATTATGTGGCCAAAGTACAACAGTCTCAGTTTCATCATCTTGGTTTCTAGGGAGATTCAGGCTTGATCTGTTCCAGGACCCATTGGTTTGTCTTTTTGGCTGTCCACAGTATCCTCAGCACTCTTCTTCAACATCACATCTCAAATGAGTTGATTTTCTTCCTATCTGCTTTCTTCACAGTCCAGCTCTCACACCCGTACATGATGATGGGAAATACAACTGCTTGGACTATACTCACTTTAGTGTTCAGAGTTATTTCTTTACACATGAGGATCCTGTCCAACTCTTCCATGGCTGCTTTCCCATTCCTAGCCTTCTTCTGATTTATTCACCGCAGTCTCCGTTCTGATCAATACTTGAGCTACAGTATGTGAATTCTTTGACTATTGCCTGCTTTGGCACTTTCTTCCTTGACCTCTTTAGTAATTGCTCCAGATCTTTGTTGGTTTCTGCTTGTAGCATGGTGTCATCTTCATATCTTAGGTTGTTAATATTCCTTCCTCCTACTTCACTCCTCCTGCCTCTAAGTCTAAGCTTGCTTTGCATATGACATTTTCTGCATACAGGTTGAATAAATACGTAGGTGATAGTATGCATCCTTGCCTGATCCCCTTGTCCACTGGGAACCATTCTGTTTCTCTTCTTGATTTTCTTCTGTAATTGCTTTAGGTCTTGGTTTGTTTCTGCCAGTAATACCATATCTTAGGTTGTTAATGTTCCTTCCTCCAATCTTCACTTCTTCTGCATTTGAATCTAAGCCTGCTTTGCATACAATATTTTCTGCATATAGGTTGAATAAATAGGGTGATAATAGGCCTTGTCTGACCCCTTTGCCAACTGGAAACTATTCTGTTTCTCCATATTCTGTTCTAACAGTAGCCGAGCATCACAACTTGACAGTAAGGGCGGTTCGACAGTGGAACACACTCCCTCGGAGAGTAGTGGGTTGGACTGGATGGCCCTTGTGGTCTCTTCCAACTCTACGATTCTATGTTTCTAACTATCAAATGACTCCCTTATCCATTATATGTATGCAATGTTGTCCCTAGTACCTCTTCCTTTCCTGAATCCAGCTTGCACCTGTAGGATTCCACACTCCATTTATGGCAGGACTCTTTGCTGCAGAATTTAGAGCATGGCTTTGTTTGCATGGGAAGTTAGTGCAAAGGTTTTGTAATTGCTGTAATCTTTTGTCTCTCTTTTTTTAAGGATAGGTGTACATAGATTTTAGCTAAAACTAACCTTGATTTGGCAGAGAAAGCTAAAGACCTTGTAAAACTACAAATCCCAGGATTCCATAGGCTGGAGCTACCGCACTTAAAGTGGTGTCAAACTGCATTATTTCTACAGTGTAGATGCAAGTATTAAAACATCAGTGTAGATGCAAGTATTAAAACTTAAACTGTGAGTCCCTTTGAGTCCCAAAGATGAGGGGAAAGTGGGATTATAACAACATCAACAATAAAATTATGAAAGCGCTTTGAGTCCCAATTAATAACAATCACGATGTCGCTTCCAACTCTATGATTCTATGATAAATGGATAAATAGGAAAGCCCTATGAGTCCCAGTTATAGTGGAAAGCGGGGTATTAATAATAATATCAATAATTATGAAATTCCTTTCGGTCCCAATTAAGGGGGGGAAACAGGATATTATTAATAACAATGATGAGGAGGATAAATATTAAAGTGCTATGAGTCCCAGTTATAGTGGAATGTGGAATAATAAAAATAATATTATTAATAATGGAATTTGTTGCAAAGGATTTGAAAAAGACTTCCTTTTCTTCCAAGTCAAATAGAAACAATGCTAACAAGTCAAAACCTGGAGCTGAGTTGCAAAAGCCACAAAGTCAGGGACTGATTACCGAAAGTAAAAGCAATTTTAAGAAAGAAGCTTTTAATCCTAAACAGAAATCTTCCAGTTATGTTGATATCGGTTTGATTCAACAACGATTTCAAATTCCTATGAACTCAAATTGCTATGAGTCTCAGTCATAATGGAAAGCAGGATATTAATAACAATATTCATAATTATGAAATTCCTTTCAGTCCCAATTAAGGGGGAGAAGTGATCTATTATTAATAACAATGATGAGGAAGATAAATATGAAAGTGCTATGAGTCCCAGTTATAATGAAAAGTGGGATAATAACAGTATCAATAATGCTGATGATGATATTGCTTTGAATCCCAACTGTGGTGGGAAAGCAGGATATTATTCTTAATAACAATGAGGAAGGGAATAAATGTTAAAGTGCTGAGTCCCAATTATAGTGGAAAGTGAGATATTTATTATAATACTGTTAATAATGGAATTGCCTTGAGACCCAATTGTGGTGGAAAAGAGGGATATTATTCTTAATAACAATGATGAGGAGGATATATATGGGGGAGGGTGGGTTTTTAGTTTGTACTTTTGATGTAATTTTAACTGTTGTAAAACTCCTCGATTGTTTATACAGAGGGGCAGGGTATAAACATTATCATTATTATCATTATTAAATATTAAAGTGCTATGGGTCCCAGTTATAATGCAAAGCGGGATATTAATAATGGTATCAATACTTATGAAATTCCTTTCCGTCCCAATTAAGGGAGAAAAGCGTTATATTATTAATAACAACGAGGAGGAGGATAAATATGAAAGCGCTGAATCCCAGTTATAGTGGAAAGCGGGATATTAATAATAATACCAACAATGGTGGTGATGATGATGATATTGCTTTGAGTCCCAATTATGGAGGAAAAGTGGGATAGTATTCTTAATAACAATGAGGAGGATAAATATTAAAGGGCTATGAGTCCTAGTTATACTGGAAAGCGGGCCATTAATAATGATAATGAAATTGTTTTGAGTCCCAATTATGGGAGAGGAAAGCAGGACGTTATTACTATTAAATAATAATAATAATGGAATTGTTTTGAGTCCCAATTATGGAAGAGGAAAGCGGGATGTTATTACTATTAAATAATAATAATAATAATAATAATAATAATAA
>CM034708.1:1761725-1777817 GCA_020142125.1 Phrynosoma platyrhinos
ATGGCTGAGGCTTCTGGGAGCTGAAGTTCCTCGGCCCTTAAAGGGGTTGCCTACCCCTGATATAGATGTTTTAATTGTTTTGAATGTTATGTGATTTTAAATGTTTTATCTGTGAGCTGTCTTGGGTCCCTCTGGGGAGAAAGGCAGCATATAAAATAAATAAATAAATCAAAATAAATCTGTTAGGATGGAGGTAAGGCGTGCTGTGAAGTTTGAGGCAAGGGGCGCAAGTATGATTTCACACTCTTCCCCCTCCCACCAATTACTGGAATGGGGTTCTCTCCCTCTCCTTGAGAAAGTTTACGCCAGCTTTCTCTTGGCATTTGGTGTGCAGTATTTTTCCATGGTCTCTCTGGTGACGTGGTTCAATTTTCTCCTGCCAGTTCCCACTCTGCAGGGACTCTCCTCTCCGGGGCCTTGCACAGACTGGGCTGATTTATGGTCCATATGGCAGGAGCTGCCGCCAGCCAGCTCTCTGCTTTTGTTGCTCAGCACCTGGCAAACTGCTGGGAAAGCCTTTTGGATTCTCAGGAAATGGCTGCAAATCCCATGGCAGGCCCATGGAGGAGTGGCATTGTAGTAATCAGCCACACTTGAGCCAGCATTAGCTTATTTGGAAGTCAGTTGTCATCTCTAAGTAGACTGGTGGAAAAGCAGGGTTGCTCTGAGATGGCACTGTGAATGTACATGCCTATTGCATGGCATTAGAGCAGCCTCCCTTAACCCACTGGCTTCCATCATGGTTGCACTGTGGCTCCACAATTAGAATATTGTTGCTGGCTGGGGATTATGGACATTGTAATTCAGCAGCTCTGGGCTGGAGAAGACTGGCCTGGTGTTGCTATTTTTCTTTGTGTGTTCCACAGCTGAGCTTTTGTACATAAAGCTGATTCCCCTTCTGCCACATTCAGCAAAGTATAATGTTAGGGTGGACTTGTCCTGCCCCCCATACCACGAGAGTATGTGAGTACACACTATGTGTGCCTTAATTTCCAGAGAGGATAGGGACTGAATCTACCCCTTCCTGCTGAACTTTGGCCCCTACCTTTAAAGTATTTGTTTTCATGCAAACTACCTCCAGAGGAGCTTGTTCCATATGGCCCAGTTGGTTGAGGAACTCTTTCGTATTGCTATGAACTTTGGGTCTTGGGGTATGGACTCCTTCATTGCAAGCTTTCTAAGCATTGCCATCCTGCATGAGGACTGAGCCTACTAGGACCAGTCATCCTGGAGCGTGTCCAGAGGAGGGCAACCAAAATGTTGAAGGGTCTGGAAACCATGCCTTATGAGGAGTGGCTTAGGGAGCTGAGTATGTTTAGCCTGATGAAGAAAAGGTTAAGAGGTGATATGATAGCCCTGTTTAAATATTTGAAGGGATGTCATATTGTGGATGGAGCAAGCTTGTTTTCTGCTGCTCAAGAGAATAGGACCCGGAACAATAGATGCAAGCTACAGGAAAAGAGATTCCGCCTAAACATTAGGAGCAACTTCCTGACAGTAAGAGCTGTTTGACAGTAGAAGATGCTGCCTTGGAAGGTGGTAGAGTCTCTTTCTTTGGAGGTTTTTAGAATCATAGAATCATCCTATCTGATGCCCAGCCACAGGAGGCTGATCAGTACTAACCTGTGAGAGATTACAAGGTGCATCCTTTGCTTTCTCACCCCATCAGGGCTCTTTCTCCTTGCCCACCAGCTTTCAGGTGCTGAGGTTGGTACGGTGTTCCCCTCTGCTTTGTGGAGTTTACTCTGGCAGAAGACTTTGGCCATTTTCCTTCCCAGTGCCTGGCATTCACTACTAGCCCAGCCACCTTGAATCTTGTGGTTTTACTGGATGAACTGCTTGTTTACTTAGTAGAGCAGGAGAAATAAGCAGTGTGTGAGAAATACTTTCCATGCCAAGCTGTGAGCCTCAGCATTTAAAACTTTCCCCACCCCCATTTCTCCTCTTTCCCAAGTGCTCTATCCAGGGATGGGCAGAAAGTAGACATGGGTCTCTGGGTGACTTATAATTGGTTGGCAGTCAATCAGGTTCTGGTACTCAAATTCTTCATCTCAGAATCTGTAATTTGTTTAATTCTGAGTGTCTTTCTTTTGCACAAAGCTCCAAGTGGTGCATCTCAAGGGTTCTAGTTTTTAAAGTGTTTATTTGATTTGATTTATACTCTGCCTTCATCTCAATATGGGATTCAAGATGGCTTCCAATCCAGGAAGCCTTTCTGCCCCTGTCCTAGTGTTTACAGGTGAAAACCAAACTCAGGACTTTAATCTGAATGTGATGGCTGTCTGGAGGCTTGGGCCAAAGGCCAGCCTCCAGATTCAGGAAGTCATAGCTCTCTGCCAGCATCAGAGTCTGTTGAATCCTCAAAGAAAATAACTTTGCATCATTTGATAATAAGAGCTACCAAAGCAGATGTTCCATGTGTGTAAGTATTAATGTGGAATCTGGGTTTACTCTACCCAGATAATCTTCAGAAAAAGACATTCAGATTCACACCATAGCTAAGTCCTATTATTGTTATTCTTTATTAATATATTTACCTCTGGCCTTCTGAAGATCTCAGGGCAGCTTGCAATAAAATCAATTTAAAACAATAACAACAATTGCTAGTCACAACTGGAGTAGTCCATTGAATCAAAGGGACTTACAGACACCTGGCCTTGTTCTAGTAGAGACTAACCAGTAGGATCCAGGCCTCTTGCCATTAGGATGTTCTTTGATGTCCCACATAGATGGCCAAGGACTTGATGAAGAACATTGTTATGGCTTTGAGGCAGGCAGAGGTGGCTGCTGCTCCTCTCATTCTTCCAGCTCATGGCTGTATATACTCATGTATAAGCCTAGAAATTTAGGTAAAAAAATTGATCCAAAAACCCTAAGTTGACTTATCCATGGGTCAGTGCAAGTGCTGTACTTTAACTGTTATTTTTTTTAAAGGAACCATTCCCTGGTGAAAAGCAAGAGTGCAATCTGCCTTAGAAGCACTGACCCCGCTCTGCTCTCTCATCCAGCTTTTAGTATGAAGTTATGCCTGCTGGAATGTTTTTCTTTGGCATTGTTTTCCTTTGCTTCATCCTTTATATCCTTTGTTACATGCCCCTAAGTTTTACCCTCGACTTATCCATAGGTCATATCAAAATCCATCATTTTGGCTCCAAAATCTGCCCTCAACTTGTACATGAGGTCGACTTGTAGTCAAGTATATATGGTAATTTCAGTCCTAGGGGTGAGAATGCTGCTTGATCATCCTGGGCTAGAAGCTCCAGCCACACTCTCCCTTCCTTTAGGGCAGTGGTTCCCAAACTTTGGTCCTATCAAGGTTTTGAACTTCAGCTCCCAGAGTTCCTGACTGTTGGCCAAGCTGGCTGGAGCTTCTGGGATTGAAGTCCAAAATACTTGGAAGACCAAAATTTGGGAACTTCTGCTCTAGGGCTGAGGTCCCTGAGAGATACTCTAGTGAATGATATTGTCAGGAGGCCAGGGCCAGGGCAATCTACCACATTGTTAAGAGGTGATATGATAGCTGTGTTTAAATATTTGAAGGGATGTCATATTGAGGAGGGCGCTAGCTTGTTTTCTGCTGCTCCAGAGAATAGGACATCATGGAGAAATGGATGCAAGCTACAGGAAAAGAGATTCCACCTCAACATTAGGAGGAACTTCTTGACAATAAGAGCTGTTCAATAGTGGAAAATGCAGCTTCCTTGGAGAGTGGTGGAGTCTACTTCTTTGGATGTCTTTAAACAGAGGCTGGATGGCCATCTGTCAATGGGGATGGTTTGATTTTGAGTTCCTGCATGGCAGAAGGGGGTTGGACTGGATGACCCTTGTGGTCTCTTCCAACTCTATGATTCTATGATTTATCTGTGGACTTGCCTTTTTTATTTTTTTGCTTGGTTAAGTGCTCTTTTTATTTTGTTCATTGTGTGGACCTGTACAACATTCCTTTGTAGTAGGCCATATATTTGCCTTTACAGACAAGCAGCTGAGGTTGAAAGACTGTGTCTTTCCCAGGGGTCCACACTGAAGCAAGGGCTTTAACCCCTGTTCCTCTGGATCCAAGTCCACCTGACGCTCCCCTGTTCTCAGTGAATAAATTATTCAAGCAGTGGACTTTAGGGAGGAGCACAAGGAATTGTTTGTGTTGGGGTGCATCTGTGCAGATCTAGCCATTCCACATGCATAGTCTAGTTTTGCTGTAGTTTCCTTTTCTCCTGTTTGGCTTTTACTTCCAAACGATTTTGCACAAATGTCCCATAGGGAGTGTGGTATTTTTTTCTTTCCTGCTTAGGATGAGTAATGGTTAATTGTTTAATTTCAGCCATGTTTGTCCAGCCAACATAGAAACTAGATTTTGGGGGAGGAACAGACTTCTGCCCTTGTCCCACTTCACATAATATAATCCACATGGCTAGAATTCTGGCTGTGAAGCCCTATAATTCAAATGTGTTCATAGCAGTAACCATAGGATCATAGAATCACAGAGTTGGAGGAGACCCCAAGGGCCATCCAGTCCAGTGCCCTTCTGCTATGCAAGAAGAATCAAAGCTCTCCCTGTGACTGATGGCCATCCATCCTCTGTTTAAAAACCTCCAAAGGGGGGTTGGGGTTGGGGTAAATAGCTCTTGACCCCACACAGTAGACCCCTCCAGCCTCTAAAAGGTTGTGCACTAGTCACCTGTAGGCCAGATTACTGATATTACAGTTCACAGGGTTGCCTTTTGGATACTGGAAACTACAGCTCATAATAATGGCTTTTGAATTGGAAAAGCAGCTCCCTGGTGCTCAGACAGCTGCATTGGCTCCTGTTCCGTTTCGAGGCCCTATTGATATTGCTAATGGTGATCTTTGAAAGCCCAGAAAGTTTAAGCAAAATTCACAAACTAACTTCCCTCTTAAGCCTATTGCCTTCTATTTTATGGGCATAAGTAACTTAACTGGAGAGAAAAAAATCTTTTGGGGAGTATGTTGTCACAAGCTTTCCCTCCATTTAAACTAGATTACAGTTCTGCGTTGAACTGAATAGGAAGAAGATGCTGGAAAGCTTGCCTCTCTCCATCTCAGCCTTCTCATACAGCATGAACCCATACCAGAGGCTCTCACAGGGAATGGAGACAGGGACTTTCCTGTGATGGCTTTTTCGGGAGGGTCCTTTGGCATTTTCTGTTGTTGTTGTTCTGGTGCCCAGCAAAGGATGTTTTTTCCCACAAGGCATTTGAAAATGTGAATCATGTTTACGGTTTTTAAAATGCTGTTGCTTCTTTGCCATTTTGTGTTTTGAAACTGTGGTTTGGTTTTAATTATAAATTGTGTCTTTGTGTTCGGTAATACAATTCTGGTAGGGCAGGAGAGAACCTCAAAATAACTAAGAGGAAGAAGGGTGGTGGTTATGCCTGACGCTCGACACTGGCTTCTGAGGCCCATGAGGTTCTTGACAGAATCCTTGCAAAGCTTAGTGTAGCGTTGGGTCTCAAGCATTCTTGAGACCAGACTCTGATTCACATGGTTGTCCCAAATGTTCTGACTCACTTGTCACTTTGAGAGCAGCTTGTAGCCTAAGCATGTATGTATCCCCATGGAAGTAACACCTATGTGAGTTCAACAGGGTTTTCTCCTGTGTAAACTGCACAGGATCAAACTGTGTTTACCATTCCTACTTCTTTGGGCCTTTAACCCAGAGAGTTACACACAGCCCCTGTCTTCTTCTGGACTTCTGTTGCATCAGAATGGAAAAAAAAAAAAAAAGCCTGTTGTTGGTTTCACCAGGAATTGTTCTCAAGATGGTGGTGGTAAATAGAAGGGAGAGGAGGGCATGCAAAGGCAGCTTTTTCCTCCCTCTGCAGAAAATGCAAGGATTAATGATGTGATTTTGTGCACCATTACATAGGAGTAGAATTCAAAGATATAGCCGTATTAGTCTGTAGAATCAGTTCATAGAGAGGTCTTGTAGTACCTTTGAGACTAATTGAAATAAAGAAGTTGGCGGCATGAGCTTTTGTAGAATTCAGTCTACTTCCTCAGATACGCATCTGAAGTCTACAAAAGCTCATGCATATTATAAATTGTGCCTTTGTGTTAGGTAATACAATCCTGGTAGGGCACATTGAAATACCAAAGAACCTCAAAATAACTAAGAGAAAGAAGGAGGCCCATGAGAGGCAGCAGGTTCTTGACAGAAATACACAATTTATAATATGCATCTGAGGAAGTAGACTGAAGTCTACAAAATTAGTCTCAAAGGTGCTACAAGATCTCAGTTACATAGGGGTAAGACTCAGTGAATTCAGTGTGGTATGTGACGTAGTGTTTTGGACTGCAACTGTGAAGACCAGGGTTTGATTCTCAGCTCAGCCATGAAACCCACTAGATGACTTTGGGCAAATCATATGCTCTTAGCTTCAGGTGAAGGCAATGGCAAACCACCTCTGAACAAATTTTGCCAAGAAAACCCCATGATAGGGCCATCTTAGGGTCACCAAGAGTCATAAACTGCTTGAAGGCAAGCAGCAACAACACATAAGCAGTAAAACCCAAGATATTACTGAATTGCAGCTCCCATTAACCCTAGCTAGCACTAGCTAGCACTGGCAGTGGTATACAATGATGGGAATGGCAATCCAGTGAGTCACATGTTCTTTACCCCAGTTTAATGAGGTGCAGGTGGGCAGTAGCACCTTCTGTCAGTCTGTGACTTCTAATAGCATCTCTTTGTTGTTGCTAATGTCTCTCCCCCCCCCCCCCATTTGTCCTCTTAGATTCCATAATGATGAATGGTTCCAACGTGGCCAACACAACCACAACTGCAACCACCCCTGCAAAATCCAAGGAGGACCAGGTAGTGAATGGGCATGACGAGAAGGAAAACAACCCCTTTGCAGAGTACATGTGGATGGAGAACGAGGAGGACTTCAACCGACAGGTGAGACAGCAGAAGGCCAAACCTGAATTGTTGTATAGTTTTGTTTAAAGAAAGAGGCAGGCTGGCATACTTTTCATAGGCTGTTATGTAATACAAATTATTAGAGTGATTTGCAGGGATTGAAATAATGCAGAATTACAACAAAACAAGTCACACTGTAATAATACCTGGAAATTGCTATAAAACAGAGAAGAGGGAGAAAGAGATCCTGTTGAAATAAACCAGCTAAAAACTGAATCCTTGGTATGCTGATTAATTGGATGTTGTGCCAGAGTCATAGAATCATACATTTGGAAGGGACCCATAGGCAATAGAGTCCAAAACCCTTTTCGGTGCAGGAATTCCAGCGAGAGCCCAGCCTCTTTCTGAAGATAATTCTGAGAAAGAGACCCCATCACCTCTCTGATTGTCAAGAAGTTCCTTCTAATGTTCATTTGTAATCTATCCTCTTGTAACTTAAAACCACTAGACTTGGCCCTACCCTCTGGAGCTGCAGTGAACCCTCACCCTCCTCTCTGTGTGACAGCCCTTGCGATATTTAAAGAGGGCAAAGAATGTCCGTGTTACTGTCTTCTCTTCACTAGGCTGAACAGATCCAGCTTCCTCAACCTTTCCTTAAATGTCTTCTTCTCCATCCCTCTCTCATCATCGTTATTGCCCTTCTCTGAACCTACTCCATGTTGTCTATATCTTTGTTAAAATAAGGCACCTGGAACTGAATTCAATACTCCAGATGAGGCCTGACTAGCCTGATCCCAGGCTGTGGCCTGAATAGCCCATCATGATCTGTACTTGCACTCTGTATCCACATCAAATTGCCCACATCAAATGAAGCTGTGAACCAGGAAGTTCTCAGTTTTAAGTCTAGTCCAGTTTGAGCAACCTTTGAAAAACTGCTTTCTTTCTCCATCCTTCTTGTATTTTTACTTCCCCCTCTCTCTTTCTTTGCCTGCAATCCAATCTTTGATGTAGAGATAATTTATCTTCTTTTATGTGTTAGTTGTAAGGATCACTGAAACTACATGCATTCGGTGTCATGTGTACTGTAAATGCTTCTTTTAAATCTAACAAGTATGTGTCCACCCTGCAGATTCTATGTGTATTAACCAAGGCCTGGTTTTAGGCTACTTTTAAAGAACTTTAAATATTAGACTTGTAAGGAAGGGAAGGAGAATGAAGAGAGGTATTAGGGGATAGCGGGCATTAATATTTGGGGGAAAAGGGTGTGAAAAAGATTATTGGCACTCCCACCCTTGCCAGTCAAAAGACCCTATTCTGCTCCTCAGTCCTACCTTCACCCTCTAGAAATTGAGCCCCAGCTGGCTAGGAATGTGATCTCTGAATCCATTCATTTTAAATTATCTCTCCTTTCCAGCAGTCAAGGTAGCATGCAGTGGCCAAGTGTGAAAAACAGTATAACACAGTAAAATTAAATACTTACATTAAAAGGTTATAAGAAGAGCAAAAGAACAGTTCATTATCCAGATATTTTACAGAATCGGGGAGGCTTGCTTTTTTGGAAGAAGTGAGATGGGTGAGAAATGAGCACCTGCTTTGGGACAGTTGTCCCAGAGGCTTGGATCTCTGCAGTTTATATTATGTCCTTTTGCAAAAAAAAAAAAAAAGGCAACTTCCCCTAGTGTCTGACCCACAAGCCCAGAGGTGCCACAGGCATTCCCCAAAGGAGGGGGCAGTACATGGGCCTGAGGCCATGGGGTCTGGAACGTCAAAGAGCAGTGCCTTGAATTCAGCCTGGAATTCAGATAGTGGCTGCGTTGTTGCTGCCAAACAGGCTGAACGTGCTCTGCCTCTCCAGCAGGGATGCTGGCATTTAGTTGCTGCTGAAATTCTTGAATTGTTTTCGGGGCACCACTGCACAGAACTGCTTAAAATGTGGTTTTCTTAGGATCCTGAATTATTGTGACAAGCATAGGATTCTGCCTTTGAGCCATGGAATGGCAGCTATCTCTCCCCAAACATAGGTCCCAGATCTTTATTTCAAAACAGATTTTGATGTTCTCTTCCTTAACTTAATTTCTGTAGCTGTTTTTGTTCCCAGATGCTTTTCTTTGAAGGATGACAGCTGAATGGTAGAGCCCTTGCTTTCCGGGCAGAGAATGCTCAGTTTAGTCCCTGATAGCATCTGCAAGTAAGGCTGCGAGAGGGTCCTGCCTGGGACTACGGAGAGCCCCTGCCAGTCAGGATAACCCAGAGTGGGCAGAGTGCATCCTTGGCACTTTGCTCCCACTCTGTGGTGTGACTCCAGCAGTATTTGACACCTCCTTTCCTTTTTCTGGCAAAAAAAGAGACCAATTACTGCTCCTTCAAGCTTCCAGACTGGTGGCAATTCACATTTTAAATTGCAGTCTCCCCCACATTATTTAGCATTTTTTTTAAAAAAAAAATAGTCTAAGCTAGAAGGAGACTTTGGAGAATTTTTAGCACTCCATACAGCCCACAAGGAGATCTTGGTGCAGAGAATTTAATAATAATAATAATAATAATAACAATAACAACAACAACAATAATTTGTAACCTGCTCCTCTACAAAGCAATCGGGGAGGCATACAGCACTATTAAAACAAAGAACAGTTAAAACATTCCTATATCTCACGACCTAGCCCTCCCACCCCAGAGATGGTGCAGTTGCCTACCTTGCTGTAAATGATTCTGAATTACATGGATGGCAACGGTCAGTCCTGGTAGAAGCCCACTACATATGTCCCCCTCTCTGGAGTTATAGAATCATAAGAGTTGGAAGAGACCCCAAGGGCCACCCAGTCCAACCCCCTGCCATGTAGGAACTCACAATCAAAGCATCCCTGACAGATGGCCATCCAGCCTCCAAAGAAGGAGACTCCACCACTGTCTGAGGGAGTGTGTTCCACTGTCGAACACCTTTTACTGTCAGGAAGTTCTTCCTAATGTTTAGATGAAATCTCTTTTCCTGTAGCCTGACTCCATTGCTCCATGTCCTATTCTGTGGAGCAGCAGAAAACAAGCTTACTCCATCCTCAATATGACACCCCTTCAAATACTTAAAACAGGGCTATTGTATCACCTCTTAACGGTCTCTTCTCCAAGCTAAACATACCCAGCTCCCTAAGTCTCTCCTCATAAGGCATGGTTTCCAGACCCTTCACCATTTTGGTTGACCTCTGTCTTTTTCTGTTCCATAGACCTCTGCCTCTTTCTCCATCTGTTCTTGGCCATTTTTCTTCCCTTGCTCAGAGTAGAGCTCTATCTGGGGCTTGTATTCCTTAGTTTTTACTTCAGCTGTTCAGGAAGGTCTGGAACTATTTAAGTATTTTCTGCTCTCCTCTCCAAGTTTTGGTGCAGCTTCTTCTCATTTTCCAGATTTCTGTCTGGCTGCCAAGTTTGCAGTGTGGCAGTTTTCAGCAGAAAGCCCTTGCAGCAAGTGGAGGAACTTTGCCAGTGATGACACATTGGCCTTCTGTGGTTCTCATTGGCCAAGGAGGCCTTGGCTGGAACACGAAATCAGAAACCATACTCATCTAGGGAGGAAAAGCTGACTTCCTTCCATTGCCTTCCTGCGTAAAGACTCATCAGAATAGGGAGTGAGGGAACTTTTCCCTCTTTCAGAGGGCTCTCCTTGACTTAGATGCAGAAGCAGAGATGAATGTCCTTAGCAAAAAGACTCCTGCTTCCTCAGGCCGGGAGAAAGATAGCTCTTTTGAAAACCTTGTTTTTCTGTGCCCATGTGGCGCAGTGGTTAAATGTCTGTACTGCAGCCGCTGACTCACAAACCGCAAGGTTACAAGTTCAGTACCAACCAAGGGATCATGTTTGACTCAGCCTTGCATCCTTCCGAGATCACTAAAATGAGTACCCAGCTTGTCGGGGACAATTGGCTTACACATTATAAACTGCGTCGGGAGTGCTTAAGTGCACTGATAAGTAGTATAGAAATGTATTTGCTATTGCTTGCTGTTGTTGTCACATTGCCCTTGAGTTGACCTTGACTTATGATGACCCTTTGGACGAGACATCTCCAAGACTCCCTATCCTCCACTGTTCTTCTTAATTCCTGCAAACTCATACCCATGACCTCCCTGATTGAGGCCATCCATCTAGCATGAGGCCTTCCTCTCTTTCTGCTTCCCTCCACCTTCCCTAGCTTTATAGTTTTCTCCAATGATTCATGCCTTCTCATGATGTGTCACTTTTGTCGTCATGACTTCCAGGAAAATTTCTGGCTTGATCTGCTCTAGGACCCATTTGTTTGTCTTTTTGGCCATCCAAGGTATCCTCAGCACTCTTCTCCAGCACCACATCTCAAATGAGTTGATTTTCTAAGAGCAAATCTGTGGCCATAGTTCCCCTCTCAAATGGGATGGTGATGGTGGTTGTGGCAGAGGTGGTAGTAGTAGTCATAGCATTACAAAACAACTCTGGTTCCAGGAGTGCGATTGGTGATCTGGGAGCATTTCCAACTGGAATGACAAAACATCCAAATGAAATGACTCAAGATAGGATCTCAATAGCACAATTGCAAAAAAGCATCTCTGCTTGGAACATGTGACATTAACCAACAACACCTTGCTGATTTCCTAGATTCTTGGATAGGATTCAATTCATAGGTGGTCCAGAACTCCAGTTGGTAACAATTAGGAGACTATGGGCCTATGCAGATGGCCAGATTGAGGCCGGGCAACCACACGCTGCGGCCCTGATCTGGCTTTTTGCCATTCCCAAAAGAGCTGGCAAATTCCTCTCCTTTTTGGGGCAGCAAAAAGCTGGCCTTAGAGCCGCGGCTACTGCTCTTTTGCGCCCCTTTGGCACAGCGTGTGTGCATGTTGCACCAATGGGGCGCCCTGATGTCATGCAATTGGGCGCCCGGCATGACAGTGGTGTCAGGGCAGGCGGCGGGTGTTCACCCCACCCCAGCTCCACCCCCAGGCCAACCCTTTAAGCCAGTCTGCATTGGCCCTATGAAACCAGTGAATGCTAACAATGGGTATGTTGTCCCTGCATCACTGTTGTGAGTTTAAGAGGAATGATTGTCATGCTACTTTGTAGTGGGAAGTGCATAAGGGATGAGCAGTATGCCTGCTACATGCTTACTGTTCATCCATCTTGTTCTGAAGACTGCTGGGATAATATCACCAGTGTCTGTTCTGTCCCTGCTGGCTGTAATAACCAGAAATCCTACTGGAGGGAAGGGTGTTGGTGGAGTGCTGAGTTCCATCCTGGATTGTCAGTTGGGGGAGGCAGGCCCTTTGTGCATTCTCTTTTGGGTCTGTGCGTTTTGAATGCTCTCCTGTATTATATAGCATAGGACCTAATGTAGATGCAGCCCAGAGCCATTCTTGTCAATCTAGGGTTTCTTTGGGCAGCTTGCAGAACTATGTTAGAAGCAATGTATATAAGTTGACCTCATGGATAAGTCGAGGGTAGGTTTGGAGACCAAAATTTTGGATTCTGATATGACCCATGGATAAGTCGAAGGTAAAACGTAGGGGCATCTAACAAAGGATGTAAAGGACAAAGCAAAGGAAAACAATGCCAAAGAACTTACAGAATTCCAGCTGGGATAACTGTTTGTGCTCATACTAAAGTCTGGATGCATGAGAAAATAAAGGGGGGTTCAGTGCTTCCAGGACAGATGACACTCTTGCCTTTCACCAGGATATGGTTCCTTTTTTTTTTTTTTTTTTTTAAATAAAAGTTAAAGTACAGTACCTACATAGACTCATGGATAAGTCGACTCAGATTTTTTTCTGTCAATTTTTTTACCTAAATTTCTAGACTTCTACAGTACATGAGTATATACAGTAAATGATTGGGGGGGGGGAGGCAACAGGCCGCATATCAACCACAGAAAGTATAAATTCTGCCATGATTAATTTCTAGCATTGAGAATAAACATCTTCACAGAAGGAGACTTTAAACTGTGAGTGTTCTGTAGTAAAACCATGAAAACCAGGTTGGAAGTGCTAAAAGGGACTTCTTCTAACTGGCCTGGGAATACTGCATACTTGGGAGTTGTACGTAGATGGATGAAACCCATCCATCTACAGTTTGTAGAAGATGGGGTTAATCAAAGGAGAGCTTGCTTCTTCACATATGTAATTTGGCGGGGGGGGGGGCATGTGCACACTGGTCAAGAGTAGAGGGTCCAGCCTTATGGCTCCTCAGTTCTGGATGGACCTGCAGAGACCAGGATGCCTTGGCAGCAATTAGTCTGAGTAACCCATTCCTGCAAAGGTAGGATGCTGATGGTTACCACTTGCAGGAAAATATCTGGCAAAAGAAAAGTGGCTCTTCCTTCCTACTTGCTTTTGGGGGGAAGAGCCTGTAGATATGTCCTGGCTGGCCACCCTGAGGATGCTGGACTTCTGTCAAGGTGGGCAAGCAGTAGAGGCTTTGAAAGCGATCAGACTGCTTCATGGGGAACAAGGAATCCTCTCACTGGCCTTGAGTCGCAGGTGAAGGGAAGGGGAATGTTTGCGTTTGGGCCTCTTGAGAATGGGACCCAAGATGCTGAACGGGATGGGCCTCTTCTCTGATTTGACAGGGCCATGCGGAAAATTGCCGTGGATTTGGCTCTGAGACTTACTACCGGTCTTTGCAGTGTGAACTCAATAGCAGCAGGTGTTTGTGTGTGCAAAGTGTCATTCCCTGAATGGTGTTCTGAGGGCCTTCCCCCCACAGGCTCACTGACTACAAGTAGGGTTCTTGCTTCACCATTAATATTTATTTGCTGAGAGGCTATCAGTTTGATAGGCCATGCTGTAAGGAGCAGTGGGAGTGGTGGCCTCTCTTTCTATTGCAAAGTCAGGGATCAGCCATGTCTTGCTTTCCTGCTCACCCTCAGCAACAGCTCCCTTGGAGGGAGGTGATGGGATGCCTAAGTCCTGCAGGAGAGAGGGAGAAAATGAGTAAAAAGACCCTGGAAAGTCAGCATTAGGGGACAAAAGGTTCTCTTCTTTCAGGCATTTGGTGCTTGGAATGCTAAACAAAAGCTCCCTCTTGCTGGCAGAATGGTATTGCACAAGCCCTGAAAGACAAAAGCAGCCCAGAGCAGTCTGTGTGTGAATCATGCTAAAATGACGGTGTGGCATTTGTGTGTAATTTGCAAGGCTACACTGTACAGTCTTTCTGTTCCTTTTCCTGAAAAAAGGTCTTAAATCTCATTTCGTTGCATTGGCTTTTTCAGTAATTTGCTATGTGAATCCCAAGCACACTGGTATCAGCATTCGGCTGGTGGTGAAATGTTCCAAATCATTTTGTCTCTGTAGCAGTGGGATCGGACACAGTTACATTTCTTGCTGCATTTTCACCTTAGCTGTGCCACTACCCCCTTTAGGTTGTTCTTTCTCCATGCCATTAACAATATGAGGAAGAAGGGAATGGGGCTACATGAACAGGCTCACCTGTGCCGTTATTTCCCTTGCTGGCTAACTCCTCCAGGTGTGCACACAAGGGCACATCCACAGAAGGAGCACAGATAGCAAACACAGAGAATTAGGCACCAGGGTCCCTGTATAGATGCCCCTGGGGACAGACAAAGCCAGCATGGGCAAATAAATGGGGCTCCTGGCTCCTCATTCCTCCTGGGCTCCTGGCTAGACTAACAACCCTCATGAACCACAGGACTGAGCTGTGGAAGCTAGTGACACTTACTTTGTATGAGGTAGGAGGCTTCCTGCCTTGACAGGCTGGCTTCCTCATGACCCTCTCCTTCTTGGCCAGGTGGAGGAGGAACTGCAGGAACAGGAGTTCCTTGACCGCTGTTTCCAGGAGATGTTGGACGAGGAAGACCAGGACTGGTTCATTCCGTCTCGTGACCTGCCCCAGGGCATCGGGCAACTTCAGCAGCAGCTGAACGGCCTCTCAGTCAACGACAGTACCCACAGCCATGTTTCAGAAGACATTTTGGTAAGCATTAGGAGAGAGAGGGAACAGGGCACTCCATATTTCTTCTTTTGAGAAGGGGCCACCAGTCATGGGCATTGACAACATTTTGAAGTGGCAGATGGTGGGTAAGGATGATAGTTACTTACTCACTTCAGTTTTATATTATCCCTCTTAATTATAGGTTGCATCTGAAACCAGTGCTGTTCTGCTCTATTTTTTGTCAGTTTCACACAGTTGTATAAAGCAGTGGAACAGTATTTTCAGATAAAACTTGGATCATCTAAGGATACCATAATATTCATATAGATTTAATAAAATGATTGCAAACAAGCAAGAAATAATATAATATTATTTATATGAATAAAGCAAAATAAAGGAGACATTTTGGCTTCAGCCTTCCTCAGTTATTTTCATTGGAATGGGAGAGAGAAATATTTAAAAACCTTTCAGGACACTTTTTTCTGATAAAAGTAAATGACAAAGAGATGAGCACCTTGCCAGGTAGGTGCCTGGCATGTCACCCTGTGGCATGCAATGAGTGTGTGGTAAGTGAGGCGTCCCAGCTGAAAAGGCCTTCTTGGCCAATGTCTTTGTATTACATCATATCTCTTTTGCTGCCCATATAGTAGAGACTAAAACCAGAAGGCATCCAGTGGAATCAACAAGGAAAAAATGGAAACACATCTCAAAGTGCTCAATAGATGGCTGCTTTATTATAGGGAAAGCCCAATGTGTTTTGGCCTATATAATGCAGATAGAATGAGAGTCTTTGTTTCATAAACTTCTGCAGTTAGATTTCAAATCACCCCTGAAGAAGGCCAGAGAGAGAGAGGGAGAAATAGATAGGCAAGCTGAAAAGCGTTGGGTTTTCCCTGTAATAAGCAGCCATCTGTCAAGCACTTTGAAGCGTCTGTTCAGTGTTTCCTATGATGCCCATGTAATAGATCAGTGTTCTTCCACCTGTTGCCTGTGCTGGATGGGGATGATGCATGTTGTAGTCCAGCATATCTAGCAGACCCTGAGGGAAGCTGTGATATAGGTAAGGAGAAGTGTATCAGTTCTGCTTTTTTTTTTAAAAAAAAATGCATATTAACAAACGATCTTGAAAAAAAAACTGGTTAATGGGTAGCAGTGTCACTACAAGAAAAGTAGTGGTGGCAGGCAGAGGAGCAAGGAGACTATCTAGTTTGAGAGGATACCATTGCAACCTGCTGATTCTTCTCCTCTGTTCTCCTTCACCTTTTTCAGAGCAAAAGCACCTTAAACCCCGACGCCAAGGAGTTCATCCCCGGAGT
>CM034708.1:1823535-1838131 GCA_020142125.1 Phrynosoma platyrhinos
GAAGGGGGTTAGGACCTGTGCAGGAGGACATGACCCAAATGGAGGACAATCTGACATTTCCTCCTGAGAAATGCAGGACCCGCCCTGGAAAAGGAGGAGTCTTGTCACAAAACACACCCATTTCCAGTACATATACAGGTTCTTTTCACTTGTGTATGAAAGTTAAAAACGTCTTTTTTTCACTTTTAATTTAATTCCGTTATCACTGTAATTACGTGTGAAAAGCTTTTGCGTAATTAAGCTCTATTTTCACTTTCTTTTCGGGATGCTTCATTTCCATTTTATTATCTCTTTAGCAATGAAACTGGCCCACGTTTGATAACGTCCTTAGAGGAGGAAGAAATTGAAGGGGTCATAAAACAATAAACTATCATGGACATGCATCTGTCTTCCTAGAAAGATCAGCATGCTTAAGTTACAGAATCCCCATCAAAGAATGACGGGAGACCTCTTCAGTTTCCCTGGTTGTATCCACACTGCACCTTTACAACACTTTGGTACCACTTTAACTCACTGGAGAAGAGTTTTACAGATACTGTGGGCTTCTAAAAAGACAAATAGGTCCCAGAGTAAATGCAATCTAAATTCTCCCTAGAAGCCAAGACAGCTAAACTGAGGTTGTTTGGACACTCCGGATATAACATGAGAAGACAAGACTCTCTAGAAAAGGCAATAATGCTTGCAAAGGTAGAAAGACAGCAGGAAAAGAGGAAGACTGCATTGCAGATTGATGGACTCAGTTTAAGAAGGTATAATAGCTGCCCTGACTTTGCAAGACCTAAGCGGGGCTGTAGAGGACAAGATGACTTTGAGGTCTCTCATTCATGGAGTTGCCATAAGTTGAAATAAACTTGATGGCAGTTAGCAATAAATCATCTTAACTGCCATGATTCCATCCAATGCCATGGTTCCACTCAAGGGAATCCTGAGATTTATAGTTTGGGGGGGACGTAGAACTCTCTGTTAGAAAATGCTAGTGCTCAAGTTTCCTGCATGGAAGATTGGAGCTGGCTTGGATGGCCCTTGTGGTCTCTTCCAGCTCTGTGATTCCAAGTTGAGGTCAAGAGAGGATGATTCTCCAGCCAAGAAGCCTACATAGCTCCACCAAACTACACATTCCAGGAATCCATGGGATATAACATGACAGTTAAAGTGGTGTCAAACTGCTTGAGTTGCACAGTGTGGATACTATCCTTCACTGAGTTAAGCCTAGCCCCTGCAAAACAAATGAGTGTCAAAGAGAGATGAAAGAGAAGAGGAAGTGAGGGAGACTGTGGATTAGCAATTCAGCAAATCCCAGCATGTCTCCAGGGGTTTGCATCACTTTCTTCTCATGCACTATGTCTTAATTTGGCCATGTAATGGTGCCAGGATATATGTAGGAGGTATTCAGACCCATTTTCTGAATGGCCAGTCTTAATTACACCATTGCCACCCTTAGCGCTTGGAATCATAGAATCAAGAGCTGGAAAAGGCCTTCAGGGCCATCCATCCAAGCCCCTTCTCACATGCAAGAAGACACCATCATAGCATTCCTTGTGACAGAGAGCCATCCAGCCTCTGTTTAAAAACCTCCAAGGAAGGAGGCTCCACCACCCTCTGAGGCAGCATATTATATTGTCAAATAGACCTTACCAGCAGGAGATTCTTCCTAATGTTGAGGTGGAATTGCTTTTCCTATAGTTGGCATCTATTCCTCTAGGTCCTATTCTCTGGAGCAGCAGAAAACAAGCTTGCTCCCTCCTCAAACTTCACAGAGCATGGGAATAAGATGAACTTGAACTCTTAACACAGGAAAGCAAATATGGTTTAATGTTGAGATGGAGTCTCTTTTCCTGTAGTTTGAATCTATTGCCCCATTGTTTCCTATTCTCTGGAGCAGCAGAAAACAAGCTTGCTTCATCCTCAATAGGACACCTCTTCAAATACTTAAACAGGGCTATCATATCAAGTCAAGTCAAGTAATCAAGTCAAGAAATGAAGAAGTCAAGTCAAGATTAGGAATGGAAAAGTCAACTATGAAAGAACTAGACAAAATCCTGAAGTTCAAAGATATACAGCAAAATACTAAAGTTAGAATCACCCATGCCATTGTATTCCCCATCACCAGATATGGATGTGAGAGCTGGACAATGAAAAATGCAGATAGGAAGAAAATTAATTCATTTGGGAGGTAGCGCTGGGGAAGCAGGCTGAGGATACCATGGACGGCTAAAAAGACAAACCAATGAGTCCTAGAACAAATCAAGCTTGAACATGGCTGAATGGGGATTCAAACCTTGGTCCCTAGCAGTATGTACCTGAAATTCTGGGTAGCACTTTGTGTACTTCATGAAGTCTTATCCCACAACACTTTCCTTAGTTTCTGGAGCAGCCCAGAATATTCTGACTGCTATAGATGAACTCCAAGATTCTACTTAATGTGTGCATAGTGTAAATCTCACAGTAGTAGCACGATATTCTGTCATCTGCCGAACATTGACAATGTGCAACTCATGGTGTATCTGTCCCTGTGCCTGCTCTTTGAGCCCTTGTGCCTTGGGAAATAATGCACAGGAGCTGTCTCGGCAAGTCCAGTGAATCAAGGGGGACACTCAAGGCCCTGTTAAAGAGTTATGCACCATCCAAGAGTGGAAGGGGCTGAAATCCTGTTGGTTAGCCCCAACTAGAGAAGACCCCCGGTTGGCTCAAGGGCTGAATGGTGAATCAACCCACAGGCAAAGCACTGATTCAATGGCTCAACTCCAACCGGGACTAACAGCAAGGTTTGGACCCATATGATGTGGTTACACTTGTTGAAATCCACTTACACAACCATGAACTCTTAACAATGGAGGCAATGGCTTCCTGGCACACTACACACATTATAACACCGGCTAACCCCCCCCCAGCCTCATGGGGCCAAGCTCATCTCACCTTGGGAAGCTCATCACATCTTCTTTTGGGCTCCCACACTACATCTCAATACTCATTCTTATGGTTATCTACTCACCTTGGCTTTAGACAACATCCTTGCCTTTTCCCCCATTGACCATCGTCAAAACTGAACTTGTCCCCGCATCTCCACACCCACAAAGTTTTCCATTCCTATGGACATTATCACACACTGACTGCTATATAGGTCTGTTTTTGGCTTTCCACTCCACCAGATGCATCTGAGCAAGTAAACTGAAGTCTAAGGAAGCTCATGCTAACAACTTATCTCTTAGTCTCAAAGGTGCTGCAAGATCTCTTTGAACAACAATATGGTAGTCTACTTACCTTGGCTTTAGAGACCATCCTTTCTCCTGACTTGTCCCACAATGACCATTGTTAAAACTGAACTTGTCACCTCCTCTTCACACCCACAGTTTTCTATTTCTTTTTTTCTTCTTAAATTTGGACTGAATTCGCATGTTTTACCTCTACATCCACCAAAATATTCCCGATGCAAACACATGGAGACTTCTTGAGGAATCCATTGTTCTCTGCCACAAAGAGGCCTGTGGCTTCACTGGAATGGAGACAGATTGGATTGCAAAAGAGGAATCCCTGCTGAAATGCAAATGGATTTTAAATTTCCTAGACTTTGCAAATCTCCCTATAGCCACAGGGCCAGAAGGAGGAGGATCCTGCCTGCAAAAGATGTCCTCCCTCTCCACCATTTACTACCATCTTGACTAAAGACTGAAACAACATGTAGGCATCTGACTAACATCTCCAATTGTTTTTCTCCTGTTTGGTTTGTAATATCTTACCTGATGAAGAAGAAGCCCACGGAGCTTTGAAAGCTTGCAACAAGGATATTGTGCATTTGGGTTGGCCAATAAAGGTATCACTGATGGATTTTTGTTTGAATTCTCTCACACAGCCGGCTTATATAGGTCTGTCCCTGGACCATCCACTTCATGCATGTGAGGAAGTAGACTCAAGTCTACGAAAGCTCATGTTACCAGCTTCTTTCTTTTCAGTTAGTCTCAAAGGTGCTGCAACAGTGATTTGGTCCTCCAGATGTTTTGGACTTCAAGTCCCAAAACCCTGGACGATTGACCAATCTGACACGGGCTTCTGGGAACTGAAGGCCAAGAACCTGATGGGCCAAAGTTTGGGAACCACTGTGCTACAAGATCCCTTTGAACACCATGGACTCTATAGGTTGGTTGCACAATGGCCCAAAAAGTGTGACTTCATATCCAAGGGAACTTCCACCCCTGTTGGACATGAATAGGATCCTGGCCAGTGTGAGTGTGTGTGTGTGTGTGCTATACCCCGGACATCTTTAAAATCCAGATGTTGGAGGCCAGCCTCTCCTCAGGGTAAGCACCGAGAGAGTGTTGAGATCTTTCTCTCTCTTTGTGTGCATGTCTTTCTCTCTGTGTGTGTGTGTGTCTCTCATTCCAATGCTCCACCATCCGGCTCTTGTCTCTTCTGATTTCAGTCTTCAGCCTTCTCCCAGTGGCTTGCACACAGGAGCAGTGGTAGGGCAGGGGTTAAGGGCATTGTGGCTTTGCAAGCCCTTCAGGGCTGGTGTGCGTGGGGTGAATGGAGAAGAGAGTCCAGCCAGCCGCCTGCCGCCAATGAATTCTCCACCTCATTAACTCCCTGAGCCCTCTGGCACCGGCCTGTCTGTCCAGTTGGATGGGGGATGCTGGGACTGCCTGCCAGGAGGAGGAGGAGGAGGAGGAGGAGGTTGTGGGGAGAGGAGGCCCCAAGGAGACTCTGCCCCCCTTCCACCTCCACCCACATTTTGGGTCCTGAACTTGGGACAAAGTTTCAGTCCAGTGCAGAGGAAGATGGAGAGCTGGATGCAGAGGTGAGTCTCCTTGCCTGGCTCCTTAGACTTTCCAGAAGCTTTGGGTGGGTCGGCCCCCGATTAAGTGCCCTAATAGTTTAGGGATGGATCGGTCACTAGAGAATCTGACATTTCAGTAATGATTTTGATCATATCTGGAGTCGCACCCTTACTGGGCTGTGAAGAGAATCCGGTAGATCTAGTGGTCTAACGCTTCGAAAGCTTCAAAGATATAGCCATGTTAGTCTGTAAAATCAGTATGTCAAGAGATCTTGTAGCACCTTTGAGACTAGCTGAAAGAAAGAAGTTGGCAGAATGTGCTTTCATAGACTTCATTCTACTTCCTCAAATGCATTTACTCTCCGAAAGCTTGTGCCATGTATTTTGTGCATTTTGGTTGAAATGAAGCTGCTTTGCTTTGGTTGGCCCAATAAAGGTACCGCTGTTTTGTGGATTTTGGATGTCATTATACTCTGTACTCTGAAGTGAGAAGTACTGTACTTAAAATGTCCTACTCAATCCTTTTGAGCTTTGGTTTGAGGAAAACTCCACCGAGGGAGAGTTGGTGGACCATCTCTGATGGCTTGTTCAGCTACTTACTTTCCCTAATAATTAGAAAGTTTCAAAGAGATGGACAGGTTTTCAGCGTAAAGACCGAAGGGAAAAGTGGTCTTGTGACACCGTCAAGTGACACAATTTCAGCATAAGTTTCCATAAGTTGCAACAACTCACTGCTTCAGAGCTGCAAAAACTTATGAATGGGTTCATCTGAAAGATGTCACAAGGCTTATTTCTCCCTCCACCTTTGAATAGATGGGAAGTTTAGTCTTCTTGAAGTTGAACATGGATCTGTCTGGCTAAAATCTGGGTCTCATGCATAATGCACAGGGCAACACTGAACTAAGAGAACTCACTTCTTCTCTTTCAGGGCATCTCCTCTGGTTGCGGTGTAAAGAGGAGACACAGGAATCCTGAACTTTTCTCTGCTCGGTGTAGGATATTGGGCACATGCATGGTCTCCCTGGCTTTTTCTTTGCCACGACTTATGGAGATGGTATGTACCAACGTTCCTGCCTGCATTGCACACCTGGAAAAGTAGGCTCTGGCCAAAACCAAAGTGGCATGAAGGAGAAATACGTTGGTGTTTTTGCTTCCTCTGAGTCCACTGGAATTTTGGATCAAGAAAGCCAAACAGTTCATTTGAAGTACTTTGAAAGAGAAGCATCATTCCTGGGATGAACGCACCCAGGTTTGGGATGGGTTTTCTTTTTTAGCCCCATTCTTGCATCTGATAAAATGGATTTATGGGGGAAAAAAACGACAGACTCCTATAAACCTTGAAATTTTGGATGACCGTACGCCTTCATTGCAAGAAGCCATCTTCGCTTAAATTGCTCTCAATTTTTTGCAAAACTGTCTCCTGCAATCTTCTGAAAGATTTTGACAACTGTTTCTCACCATTTCTCCACTTTATCTTATTTTCCTGCTTTTCTACACTAAAAGACTATGCAGCTCTTCCGTCTCTGCTTATAAGATTTTGTTCCAATCTCATGATCATCCTTGCAGTTTTTAATCTCAGAATCCTTTTGGAAAATGTCTCCCCTTTTAGGACTAATCTGGTTTGGATGGAAATTCTTCCTTCCCGGATCCAGCTAACTCAGGGTGACCAGATGCCATAACGGCAAAGCAGGACAAGGCACCGCAAAATGTAGGACATTTTCACTAATATAAATATAAATCCATGCTTCTTAGTCATGCTTCAAATGGAGGACATTTTGGAATTCCTCCTGGACAGAAGGCTGAAATGTAGGACACGTCCTGGAAAAGGAAGACGTCTGGTCACCCTGCAGCTTACTATTCTCTTCATGGAGAGGCTTTTGATGCAGCCTAGCAAAGGCCTTGTGTACTTCACTTTAGCACAAGACCCAGATCTCTTCTTGAGGATTTTCCAATTGAAAATGGATGTTGCTGTCAGAACCCAATGAGGATGTTTGTAAAAGTTGGCCATCGGTTCACTTCACTGCCATTCAGGGCATACAGGGAGAAGCGGAAGACATTTGAATGGTCTCTGCCTACCAAAATCCTAGAAAAAGGATGTCCAGCAGAATCATCATTTTCCCTTGGGATTTCCCCACCAACCGTACAAACTGTGGGATGCCCGAGGTATGGACTTTCCTTTTGGTTGCATGGAGTGGGGCGCCAGATCTTTGGGCTGTGAGGTTTCGCATCCCCAAAAGAGGAGGCTTGACCCACGCCACTCTTTGATGGTTCACTGTGGCCGTCTGGGGGCCACTCTTACAACCTTGCACCCTCCAAGGGCCGCATGAACTACCAACTTCCTCCCTAAAAATCCAAAGTAGATGGAAGTCTGCTTCTGGTTCTCAAAAATGGGTATCTTTTAAAATCTCAAGCAATACAAGGAGGCTTTGAAACCTATTTAGAAAGCAAATTGGAGACTTTTGTAATTTACCTTTTGGGGGGGCAGGAAAAGGTGGGGATTCTGGAGATGTTGGGGGCAATAAAGACATCCTGGGGGGGGGTCACATGTAACTCTATGGTTGCACATTGCCTACCCCTTCTGCAATATGATAGAACAAATTTGATCCAATTGTGTATTTGGGGTGTGGCAGGGAGTAGAAAGAGGTTTCTAACCTTTACCAGTCTGTGTTTTGCTTCTGGTATTGTCCCGCTTGCAAATACATGGCTTCACTTTGACCCGTGAATGCTTCGTTCAGAAGGTAAGTGAACCAACACTGAACTCTGCTGTGTAATAAGAAGAAAGCCACAAGTCATGTGTTTGTATGTCTCTGTGTGTATTTGCCTTCAAGAAGCTTCTCTACCTAGGGCAGCCTCATGAATCTTATAGGATTTTCTTAGGCAAGGAATACTCTGAGGTTATTTGCCGTTGCCTTCCTCTGAAATGGAACCTACAGCAGGGCTTCTAAGCTGAGGTTGTCGTATTTTGGGCATATCATGAGAAGACAGGATTTACTAGAAAAGACAATAATGGTTGGTAGAGTTGAGGGCGATAAGAGAAGAGGAAGACCGTTTTCCAGATGGATGGATTCAATCAGAGAAGCCAGGGCCATGAATCTGCAAGAGTTGAGTAGAGCGGCTGAGGACAGGGCAACTTGGAGGTCTCTCATTCATAGGGTTGCCATTGGTTGAGTTGACTTGAAGACAGTTAACAACAACAATGACTGTGTTTCTTAAACCATTTGTTGTGGGAGACCAGCAGAGTGTTTTTCCAAATGTGCCAGAAACCAGCACCATATTTGTGCCAGTTGACTACAACTATTTCTTTCTTCACTGAAAGCTCACTGCAGAACAGCAGCCAACAACTTGCAGACCAGGATTAGTCCCTGAAACCATAAACGCCAACTGTCCCAATTGTCAGGGATAGTCCCAATCAATCCTCAGTTGTCTGACTTTTTCCGTTGCTTTTAAAATGTCCTGGTTTCTCCTTCCTACTCACACTTTCCCCCTTTGCCCCCAGTTTACTTTGATTGCTGCGGACTGAATTCAAAGTGCAAAAGTAGTTTTGCACAATTAACTCAGTAGGGAGAGGAGAGGAAAGGAGGCAGTAAAATTTTGCTCTTCCCAGTTGGCTCAGGCAAAAACCAACTTTTGCAGCCTCTCTCAGCTTGTCTGTTCTTCTTTATTAATAACTTTCACCATCTTGACCACACTCAGATGCTCCTTGACCGCAGGTTGCACAACCATCTGTTTTGCACTATACAATGACAACCCATTAATTGCCTTGAATGCACCCTACAGAACCTCAGGACTTGCAGTTTGACTAAGCACTTGAACCATCTGGCAGAGCATTTAAACCACCCCACAAACTACAAATCCCAAGATCTCATAGGCTGCACCCATGGCAATTAAAGTAATATCAAGCTGCTATTATTGTGCAGTGCTAAAGAGGCCTAGATTTTGGGGAATGAGAGGCAGGCAATGAAGAGATCCTACCAAGCTGGGGATGGAGAGAAGTCCGAAGTGGAGTTACTGGAGATTGACCATATTTCCTTGAGACAAACAATGGGACACTGAGAGGGCAAAAGCAGGATGGAGTTATGTAATACAGTCGCCCTCCATTTTCGTGGGGGATCTGTTCCGGACACACACACCCCCGCAAAAATGGAGACTCGCCAATATTCATGCCCCATAGGCTTGAATGGCGCGTGTGCCCATGGGGGTGCCCCCATTTATCTTAATGGAGGTCGCACTTCTGTGAATATTCAAAACTGCGGACCTCAAGTCCGTGAGAACAGAGGGGCGACTGTATTCTGTATGAATGAAAAAGTAAGACACTAACAAAAGTTTTATTACATGACCATGTTCAGCTAACAATTAGTCTTCAATGACAGAACTTACACAAAAAATTTAGGTACATGTAGAGGGGGACTGGTTTTCACCACAATCATATTATGAATATTTCTCCAATGAAGTAATCTTATGCATCAAATTTCAGTCTTTCAACACCTTATCATAAAACTTTTCACACTCCATGACAAAGTTTTAGTAGTTACAAACACTTCACTTTCTCTAGACTCTAAATCATTTACAAGATTTTCAATGTTGATGACCACTTCGGTAGCTGAAATATTACCTTGTTCAATGAAACTAATGTATACAGTACTTGGGTCGTAGACACTTGACCTCTTGCAAATGAACACCACAATTTCAAACAGGGATCTTCAAACCATTTTTGCAACATAACAGGGCATTCCTCCCCCCCCCCTTGAAAACAGGACAAAAACGACATTTATATTAAAACAACGCGACGGTCTGAGACTATTTTAGAAAATGGTACTCCTTTAAAATGGTATTTATGGTCAGCCTAGGTTGCTGTAGGTATTGGCAGGCAATTTAGCTACAAGTACAAGGGAGGAATGACCGCATTGCACCACCAAATAAGAATTTTTGCCCCCCAATGAAATTTTCCACATTCAGGGCTCTTCTCTTTGCTGCTTTTGCAATCCCTGGGTCACTTTCTCTGCTCTTTTTCTTAGGATGCCCAAACTCCGATTTTCTAAATGTTCAACTGAAGTTTTAAGTTACTGCAAAGCTAGACAGTTGGGGGCAAAAGGAAAACTTCATTTGGGGAGGCAGAGTTCTTATTTTTGCCTCCGCTCCTATAGCTCCACCTCAGATGCTGGCAAGTGATGCTGGGCAGGGAGGACCCAAATACAATTGCCAGTACCACCCATTCTGCACAAGCCTTGAGAAGACTGGCCAGTCCATCTTGTTGTGCGCATGGCATTGGGGTGAAAAGGTTTGGTAGAAACAAGAGAAGCGCCATATCTAAATGGGACTAAAATGGCGAAGGGTCTGGAAACCATGAAGCCCTATGAGGAACGACTTAGGGAATTGGGTATGTTTAGCCTGGAGAAGAGAAAGTTAAGTGGTGATATGATAGCTCTGTTTAAATATTTGAAGAGAGGTCATATTGAGGATGGAGCAAGCTTGTTTTCTGCTGCTCCAGCAAACAGGACCCAGAGCAATGGATGGAAATTGCAGGAAAAGAGATTCCAGCTCATCATTAGGAGAAATTTCTTGACAGTAAGAGCTATTCGACTGTGGAAGACGCTCCCTCAAAGTGTGGTGGAGTCTCCTTCTTTGGAGGTCTTTAAACAGAGGCCAGATGGCCATCTGTCAGGGATGCTTTGATTTTGAGTTCCTGCATGGCCGAACAGGGTTGGACTGGATGGCCCTTGGGGTCTCTTCCAACTCTAGGATTCTATGATCTAGGCACTTGGAAGTGAAGAAAGAGTGCTTTCGTACCATTTGGTGGTAGTGGGATTTTTTTAAATCTGTTTAAATGATGGAGAAAATAAATTGCATTGGGAACTTGAATTTTGACTCGCCGCAGACTTTAGAATTATTTGTTCAACTCTGTTGTGGTTACTGTTTTGTCTCATTCAGTACCAGAGCAGAATAACAGTGGATTCAGTCCAAGAAAGCAAAAGATTTATGAGGAGCCATAGTGGAACGTGCATCCAGAGAATGGAATATTTATCCAACTTTAGTCATGACTTTGCTATGGCTATGAGTGCTGGTTAGCACCAACCCCAGAAGACTGGCGGAATGGACCACAGCTCTGGAATCTGGATTAGGACCATTTTCTCAGAGGCCAAGAAATGGAATTGCAATGCGCAAAGCTGGATGTTGCTGTTGGGTCTCATCTCTGCTTCTTTTTGGCTTAGTCCTAAGAACAGGCCTTGGAAATCACAAATTATTATGCATTTCTAGCTTTTCCACATGAGACACATATGGGGGAATAAGGTTGAGTTTTGAAATGTAGTTTGTGGATGTGGATTCCCATAAAAAGGGAAGGATCATGGAACATTGCATGGCTTGGATTACATTTTGAGTGGAACAGATGGGAAATTTGGGGCAGCAGCCTGCTGAGGATGCATGTGGACTGCAAATGAGAAAATCAATGGAAGAAGATTTTGGATTGCAACCCCAGGATACTACAATTCAGAAAAAGGATCGCCTTGTGTCACCAGAACTGGGCTCTTCCCAGGGCACCATCAACTTGGTAATATTCTGCATGGCCCAAAGGGGACTTGGGTACTGGTCTGCCTTAGTTCTTCTTCTTCTTGTTGTTGTCTTCAAGTTGTTTCCGACTTATGGCGGCCCTAAGGTGAACCTTTCACAAGGTTTTCTTGATAAGATTTGTTCAGAGGGAATTTCCCATTGAATTCCTCTGAGGCTGAGAAAGTGTGACTTGTCCAAGGTCACCCAGTGGGTTTCCATGGCCAGGCAGGGATTTGAACCCTGGTCTCCAGAGCCATAGTCCAACGCTCAAACCACTACACCACATTTGATCTTTATTTCAGAGTTTTTCCAGACTAGTCTAATGAAACGTCTTGAGTTCTGCAGGTTGTTTTTTTTTTTTTGGCTTTGGCAAAATCAAGGCTTGTTTTTGGATTTGGGGGAATATTTTCAAGCTCTGGACGGGTGATTCCATGGATGCAGAACCCATAGATACAGAGGACTGACTGTAATTCCAACCTACGCTTCTGTATGTATATGCATATATTTTTGAGGGGGGCATTGTGAAGGTTGGTATAGTCAGTCTTCCATATCCATGGATTCTGCATCCACTGCATTCAACTACCCACATCTTAAAAATATATTTTTCAAAAATCCAAAAAGCAAATCTTGATTTTCCCATTTTATACAAGGGAGACCATTTAATTACACCATTGTATATAATATGACTTGAGCAGCCACAGATTTTGGGGTCCATGGGGGTCCTGAATCCAAACTCCAGCAAATACCAAGGGCCCACTATATGCCTTCCTTTCCCTAAAACAACTAAACCCCACTTCCCAGACTCATTCTCTCACTATAATAGCTGCCCCCAATAGCCATTTCATCACTTGTGGAAAGATATGGGGATCCGGGCCAGATAGAGAATGAGGACATCATCTGCTGAGACCCACTACAAAGGACTCTGGCAGATCTTGGTGGAAAGTGCCCTCCGTCTTGCTATGGAGACATAGCCAGATGCTTCTATTTGACTCATTGCTGTTGTAAACCACCTTTGAGTCAATCCGGACTCATGGTGACCCTGTAAATGATACATTTCCAAGACCCCCTGTCCTCTGCTGCTCTGCTCAGGTCTTGCAAATTCATACCTGTGACCCCCTTAATAAAAAGTCCATTTATCTAGCATGCAGTCTTCCTCTCTTTCTACTAGAATCATAGAATCATTGGAAGAGACCCCAAGGGCCATCCAGTCCAACCCCATTCTGCCATGCAGGACCTCAAAATCAAAGCATCTCTGACAGATGGCCATCCGGCCTCTGTTTAAAGACCTCCAAAGAAGGAGGCTCCATCACTCTCCAAGCAAATGTGTTCCACTCCCTCCACCTTTCCTAGCATCGTCTTTTCCAGTGATTTATGCCTTCACATGATGTGTCCAAAGTACAACAGCCTCAGTTTGATCATCTTGGCTTCCAGGGAGGTTTCCAGCTTGATCTGTTCTAGAACCCATTTGTTTGTCCTTTTGGCTCTCCATGGGATCCTCAGCATCTTCTCCAGCCCCACATTCTCTTGATTTTCCTCCTATCTTCTTTCTTGACTGTCCAGCTCTCACATCCATCCATGGGAATAGGGAAGACAATGGATTATACGGTTCTGACTTTTGTGCTGAGTTGTATATCTTTGCATTTTAGGATCTTTTCTAGTTCTTTCATAGCTGTTCTCCCCATTCTTTTGGGCAAGTCACCCTCTCTCAGCCTCAGAGGATGGCCATCACAAACCTTCTTTGTGTAGAACTTGCCAAAAAACCACAAAAAACCCTTAGAATATGGGTGCCATAAGTCAATATCAACTTATCAATATCAATATCCAGGGAGAGTTTGTGCTTGATCTGTTCTAGGACCCATTTGTTTGTTTGTTTGTTTGACCATCAACAGTATCAACACTCTTCTCCAGCCCCACATTCTCTCAAATCCATTGATTTTCCTCCTATCATAACTGTCCAGCTCTCGTATTTGTACATGGTGGTGGGGAATACAACGGCTTGGATGATTCTAACTTTCATACTCAGTTATACATCCTTACCTTTTAGGATCTTGTCTAGTTCTTTCACAGCAGCCCTTCCCATTCAAAATCTTCTTGACTGCAGACTCCATTCTGATCAATTTTTGACCCAAGGTATGGGAACTCTTACTATTTCAATTTCCTCATTGTCTAGGTTGAATTTGTGTAGATCTTCTATGGTACCCTGTGCTTAATGGAATAGCCATGGCTAGACTATCACAGTGAAACAAATTGTCCTGTGGATGGTGAACAGGGAGATACAATAGAATTCTGCATGCAGAATTCTTACTCTGTGCACAACCATGTAGGATCTCAGACAATATTTGGAAGATGATTCTTTCCTTATTTTGGGCATCCTGGTGGACTGTATGGCCTGCAACCCCAGGTTTCCGCATGTATTATTTGATGATGGACTACTTCTTCAAACCTTTCCATGCTGTGCATGCTTTCTAAAGGCCACTTCATCTTTGGTGGTGCAGCTCTTGTCTCCAGCTGTTTGGCTTGGCAGCCCAAATTGGCCAAGTCCTCCATAAATATTGCACACTGAAAATGTTTGTCCTTATGGCATGAGGTGCAATATGCACCTTTTTTGTTGTTGTTAGCTGCCCTCAAGTCAATCTCGATTCATGGTGACCCTATGGATGAGACAAGACCTCTCCAAGAAGACCCTCTGTCCTCCCCTGCTCTGCTTAAATCCTGCAATAATAATAATAATAATAATAATAATAATAATAATAATAATAATAACAACAACAACAACGATGCCACCTCTCTGCAGTGCAATTGAGGTGGCATACAGCAGATTAAAACAACATTACAAGTTGCAACCCTTAATCCCTGTGACCTCCTTCATAATAGAGTCCCTCCATCTGGCAGCTTGTAGCCTTCGTCTCTTTCTTCTTCCTCCACCTTCCCCAGCATTATTGTCTTTTCCTAAGAGTCCTCCCTTCTCATGATATGTCTGAAATATGACAGCCTCAGTGTGGTCATTTTGGCTTCTTCCAGGGAGGTTTCTGGCTTGATCTGCTCTAGGACCCATTTGCTTGTCCTTTTGGCTGTCCATGGGATCCTCAACAATATGTTAGAAAGCTTTGGGATGGCCTCTGACTAAGGGTGCAAGGACCAGATCTCTGGGAAAGTTCACCTTGCATTTGTGTCAGGAGTTGCAATATGCACCTTACATGCCATAATATGTTGGAAAGGTGGTGCGATGGGTTATATGATAGTAACAGCAATTGCTGAGACATGGTGATCTCAGACACA
>CM034708.1:1859560-1873471 GCA_020142125.1 Phrynosoma platyrhinos
GCAATCAACAGAATCAGCATCTTAACCACTTGAGCCACTGCATCCCAACATCCCTGCCTTAAACTGCAGGAAAAAGACTTACCTTTTGCTTTGGATTTTCTAGGAATGTCTGGAGCACTCTGGAGCAATGTTGGGCAGCTGTTTTTACACAGCGTCCTGCTGTTCCAGCCACCATCGCCCTCTGAGGTCAAAAATGAAGCCCCCAGTGTTGATCACACGTGCGGGGAATGATTTGTGCCAACGGCAGAGGTGCCAGGCAGCACAATGGGATGCATGTGGAGACAACTTGGCATCACTTCCTAATGTACTGCAGCCACAATGTTGTGGATTTGATCCCAGGAGGCTCCAGGTTGACTCAGCCTTTCATACTTTTGTTGGTCGGTAAAATGAGTCCCCAGCTTGTTGGGGGCAATTGGCTTACACATTGTGAACTGCTTAGAGAGTGCTGAGTTCACTATTATTAAGTGGTAAAGAAATATAAATGCTATTGCTATTGCTAATGCAGAGGTAACAGAGGGAATTTGGGGCAACTTGGGGGGGGGGCAGAAACTGCAAGAGCAGCCTGGAATATTCTGGCCCTCCCTCCCCTCAGTCTTTCATTGCTATCACATTGCTTCATAAATGGTTGCTCTTCTTAAATGCTAAAAGGTCTACAAATCACAGTGCAGAGACCAGAATAGAAGTCCCTGCCAAAACCACTCAAGTTTCTAAAAAAGGCCAAACACAGAAAATGAAAAAGGAAAGGAAAAAAGAAAGTGGGGAATTGAGAAAGAGGAGAACAGACAATAGTTGTTTTGAGCTGGAACTGACTGCAACTGTAAGTTTCTCCAAGATTTCACTTGACCTTGCAATTCGATAAGCTTTGCTGGTGGCAAATGGATGCAGCAGAGAGGAGCATCACCACCATTTAGCTGGTAGGTCCCAGCATCCACTGCCCTGGTCTGTTCCCATCCACCAACTGCCAGACTAAAGCAAAACTTTCTAGCAGGGCATCCTAAATACAAGTTAACCCTTTATATGCCACTGGACAATTAGGAACATTTTGCCACGATGCTAAACAAGAACTCTAGAACCCATCCGACTGGTGACAGGACCCCAACTCACTACACAAGCTTAGGTACATCTGCTCAAAATAAGATTAGGGTTACAAAAGCAGTCAAGTGATACATATCCATCCTTGTTGGCCATCGGCTTTCAGTTAGTGTGATCTCACTGCCTTGCGGTCCTGCTTTGCAGCTCCTAGGCCTGGCTCTTTTGATCTGCAAATTGTTGTAAGTGGAGATGTGACCTTTCAGGGGTTTATGTGAGGTTTTTCCTTTGGATCCATGGCAGTTGGGCTTCTCCAGTCCAGGGCCATGGCAGGGACTCACAAAAGGGGTTAGTCTTATATTAAATCAATTATCGTAACATTTCACAATTATTGTAACAAAAGGATATTTAGAATCCTCTGCTACAAAATCCCAGGATTTTGTAGGACTCAGCTATGGCATAGTACAATAACATCCAAAATCCACAAAACAGAGATAGCTTTATTGGACAACCAAAATGCCCAAAATACATGTTGCAAGCTCTCAAAGCTCCACAGGCTTCTTTCAGCATTTGTATTTTGTGCATTCTGGTTGTCCAATAAATCTATCCCAGTTTTGTGAATTTTGGATGTTATTGTACTTTGCTACATGGCCAACACGGCTACCCCGGATATGTTTTCAGCTATGGCAGTTAAAGTGGAATCATAGCATTTTAAGGGTATATGTGGTAGGGCTCTTTGTTGGTACTGCTGCAAAAGAATGTCGCTTGTATTCTCAGATACCTTTTGTTGAAGCAAAAATGGATGCCCTCAAGTGCAGACCATAGTCTCCCTCTTCCTTTCCTTCCCCTTTTCCTCTACCTTCTCTTTCCCAAGCCAAGAAATATTCTTTTGCTCCTGTTTGTCTTTCCCCTTCCCTGGCGCGGGAGTAGGTTGCTTCCGCTCGACTTCTTTGGCCGTGTGGCTGGTCATTCCCCAGCGAGATTTGCAAAGGGATCCTTTCCAGCTCTGTTGTGCTGTTTTGGGCCGAAGAGTGGGGAAAAAAACAGGCCTGCAGATGGAAATGTGCTGTTTCCCTGGTTAGGTTCACACTTGTCTTTGATTTCCACCTCACTCCATTACAGATTGGCATGTTGGGGAAGATGCCTCCTGGGGTCTCCTCCACTCCAACCCAAGCCACTCTCCTTGCCTTCAGGAGCTATGAGGGACCGGTGGCTGTTTTTCTCCTGAACCAAGCCTTTTTCAAAGAGTGTGTCTGATTTCTTCTGTTTCACAGTCTGCAAATTCTGGAGGGACAAGAGCTGATCTGCGACTGCAGCTCCAAGTCTACGTGTTGATGGACCACCTAGTCTCCCAGAAGCATCCCTCTTGGGTTGAGATGGAGGGCTCTTGCCTGCAAAAGGAAAGCTACAAGAAAGGTTGCCCGGGGGTCACCTACACTTCTGGCTAGCACATGTTGGCTAGCAGTTCAGTCCCATCAAGTTTACTAGGATAGACGGATGGAGCAAGCCTGTTTATCTTTTTCCCTTCTGCTCTGAGAATAGGACCAGGAACAATGGATGCAAACTACAAGAAAAGAGATTCCACTTAAACTTTAGGCAGGACTTCCTGACAGTGAGAGCTGTTTGAAAGTGGAAGATGTGGTGAAGTCCCCTTCTTTGGAGGATTTTAAGCAGAGGCTGGATGGCCATCTCTGTCAGGAGGGCTTTGATGAAATCTCCCTGCATGGCAGAATGGAGTTGGATGGATGACCCTTGGGAGTCTCTTCCAACTCTAGGACTCTGATTCTATAGTCTGTATTGCCAGCAGCCTTGATTGTTGGCACCTTTGCCCTGGGCAAGGTGTACATGCACCCCTTTGGAATTCCTACTAAAAACACATAGGTATCATCTACTTTCTTTCCCATCACACTGCATACAGGTGCCCTCCACTTATTTGACAGCTTACAAACCAGAGCACTGTCAAAAATGTCAATTGTCAAATTGTTGAAATGCAGAACCATTATGTGCCATTATGGATATTACTGTACAGTGCTCTGGTCTCTGCCCTGTCAGATAAATGAGGGATGCTTGTATTTAGTGCGATGTGAAAGAAGATGGATGGTACCTATGTGCTGGTGGTAGGAATTCCAAAGAGGATGCCCAGGGCAAAGGTGCCAACAATCAAGACTGCTGGCATAACAGACCATACAATCATACAAGCCTAGAATCATTAAAAAGAAGAAAAAGAAATAGCATGTGGTCTCCATAGTGTCGTGCCAAGTGCCATCTTTTTGTACACTCCAAATACAGTAGTAGCTGCAGCTGCTGAACTACAGAAGGCCAGGAACATGACAGTGCAGGTGACACATGCTCCGAGACACTTTCTGCAATAACTGGCATTCCCTCTTGCAAAGGGAACCACTTCCAGCCATTGCTACCAAACACATCTTGTACTTCCACAGTGGGATCTCCTTCATTCACCATTACAATCCCTCCTTAGAATTACTAGAGTGAAACCAGGTTGGCACCTAGCACCAGTACTCAGGGTGCCAGCTATAGAATCATAGAATCATAAGAGTTGGAAGAGACCACAAAGGCCATCCAGTCCAACCCCATTCTGTCATGCAGGAAAATACAGGTGAAGAACTCCTAGTAGATGGCCATCCAGGCTCTGTTTAAAGACCTCTAAAGAAGGAGATTCCACCACTCTCTAAAGCAGCATCTACCACTGTTGAACAGTCCTTACTGTCAGGAGGTTCCTCCTAATGTTGAGGTGGAATCTCTTTTTCTGTAGTTTGCATCCATTGCATGAGGTCCTATTCTCTGGAGCTGCAGAAAACAAGCTAGCTCCCTCCTCAATAGGACACCTTTCCAAATATTTAAACATGGCTATCATATCCCTTCTTGACCTTCTCTTCTCCAAGCTAAACATACCTAGTTCCCTTAGCCGCTCCTCAGAGGGCTTCATGGTTTCCAGACCCTTCACCATTTTGGTCACACTCCTTTGGACACGCTCCAGTTTCTCAACATCCTTTTTGAATTGTGGTGCCCAGAACTGGATACAGGATTATTTCAGGTGAGGCCTGACAAAAGCAGAATAGAGTGGTCTAAAAAAGGAGACTCCACTACTCTCTGAGTGAATGTGCTCCATTGTTGAACAGCCCTTATCGTCAGGAAGATCTTCCTAATGTTGAGGTGGAATCTCTTTTCTTGTAGCTTGCATCCATTGTTCTGTGTCCTATTCCCTGGAGCAGCAGAAAACAAGCTTGATATATCTTTTTGTTTCTCTCTCAGCCTCAGGAGAAGGCAGTGGCAAACCTCCTCTGAACAAATCTTATCAAGAAAGCCCCATGATAGGTTCCCCTTAGGGGCACCATAAGTCAGAAATGACTTGAAGGCACAGAACAACAACAAATAACCACAAACCATTAACCTGACGGTGGTTGAAAGAGCAGATGACATGTTGGATTAATGGGTTCTGGTTATGAATGAAAAGGGTCGAAAGAGTAGATAATTGAAAATTGAGTCATTCGAAAGCAGAGGATGCCTGTATTTGGAGGTAGCTCAAAGTGTTTTATGTCCCAGCTGAGGGTTTGGCGGAGTGCCACCCTCCATCTGAATGTTTCACCGTACTGCAGCCATTGTGAATTGGAAGAGCTCATCCCATGTCTGGCAGCCATCACCTCCTTGGATTTCCTGTGTAAGGATGCGGGTGAACCTCGACATTCCTCCAGCATCACATAGGAACTTCCGACTATTTCCCTTTGAGGATGTAAAGAGGCATTTCTTGGAATGCTTTAGTGCAATCTTGCCTGTGCCAGTCAGTGCCTCCTGGACTTTGCTGTCATACACATACAACGCACAAAATGGAGGTGTGTTGGTATGCCAGTGCTCTTTCCAAATGCCCTGGAGCTGCCTTCAGGGTCTCTGTGTGTGTGTGGGGGGGGGGAGAGGGCTGTGTTGGCCGTGGGCTTCTGCACATGCGCAGAGGTATGGGGGTTCAGAGCACGGTCATTGAACACCAGCTCCAGGTCAGTGTGGTGACTTTGAGTCAGTGAGAGAAGTGCCAAGCTGCGTTAATGCAAAGGGGCTTCAAGGGTGCCTTGACATCTCCCTTCTCTCCCTTTCTCTAGGTACAAAAATAAGTGCCAGGCTTCTTGCAGATGCACAACTCTTCCCTGAGACCAGTTGTTAAGAGAGTGCAAGTTTTGCAGCAATTCAGATATTAAGATCATTCATATACAGTGGGCCCTTAGTGTATCTGCTAGGGTTTGGTTTCAGGACACACACACACACCCATAGATACCAAAATCTGTGGATGCTCAAGTCCCATTATATACAATGGCAGAGTGAAATGGTATCCCTTATATAAACTGGAAAAATCATGATTTGCTTTTGAGAATTTATAGATATATATTAATTTTTTCAAGCTATGGATGCTTGAATCCATGAATAAGGAATCAGTGGATATGGAGGGCTGACTGTATTTAATTTAAACCATATCTCTGTCTTATTACACACACACACACACACACACAGAGGGAGATCTAGGACTTTTATCACACCAGCCTGCTGTTCTACCACAATTGTGCTGGTTTAAGAACGGAAGCAAAGCAAAAGCAAAGCAGCTTCATTTATATACCGCTTCATATCGCGCATGGGATGTCTAAGCGGTTTACAACTGTGAGCTGATTGCCCCCCAACAAGCTGGGTACTCATTTTAGCAACCTCGGAAGGATGCAGGCCTGAGTCGAGCCTCAGCCCTGGCTGGTATTGAACTCACAACCTTGTGGTCTATGAGTGAGTGGCTGCAGTACAGGCATTTAACCACTGCGCCACCAGGGCTGGAAGCATCCCAGTTTGGCCTCATTTCTTATCACACTTTTCCCCCTGATAGTGCTTTGGCAATCCATGGTCTTATAATTTGTTTGTGTGTCCAAGGGTGAGTCTGCTCCACCAAATAAAGACTCATCCACAGAACTGGAATGGAAGTGGCCACAACTATTTATTGATTACAGCTGCAGTTATTTGGCACGTGCATGGGTTCGGATCCGGGCATCGGCCAGCCTACCTGCTGCCCAATGAGACCAAACCTCCATCCTCTGCTGAAGAATGGAAGTGGAGTGATGGGGACTCGCCTGTGCGAAGGTCCTTCCTGGCGAGAACTACTGAGCCTCTTCCTGAGTGGGGTGCCAGGAATGTGCCTGGACCAGCCATTTCCACCACACTCCACCCCCCAGTTCCATAAAGGGATCCCCGTCTGCATCCTTTTTAGGGTACTGACCACCTGAGCAATCACAACCTACAACCTCTTCCCAAAGCTGGCTGCTCATAAATGTGGCCACAAAAGCCAGCTTTGGGAAGCTGTTGGCAGTGTGATCACTGCAATGGGTTGGCGAGAGAGCGGGAGAGGCATCATAGAATCATAGAGCTGGAGGAGACCTCAAGGGTCATATAGTCCAACCCCCTGCCATGCAGGAATACACAATCAAAGCACAAAGGAGCAGAATCACGGCCATTCACACCCATGTGACAGTCTGAAAAGTGGAACTGCAGCAGAAGGGACCTACCGTACAAATGCAGTAATGGAATAGCAGTGAGATTAAATGAGTTTTGCCCATCAATGAAAAGGTAAACAGCAATAATTAATGGAATGCAAGGCAGCAGCAGGACAGACACTACACTGTGTGATAAGTACCAGCCAAAGATGCTTTTATCCTGCTACAATTCTGCTTTTCTAGCTGTTGTGATAAAGTCCATAGGCTGGAGTGGGAAATACACCACCTTCTAGATGCTGTTGGACTGCAACTCCCAGGATTCTTCATCATTGGCTAAGATGGCCGGGAGTTGCAAATCAGCAACGTCTGGAGAGGCATGTAATTCTTATACCTAATTTAGGCCAAAATCCTTGTTCACCAGCTGGGGAACATAAAACCATACCTGTGGACTTGCTGGGCTGCACTACTGCACAACCAACTCTACAACAGAATGGAACGGCAGTGCAATTTTCTTCCACACAACAGTCTACCCAACTTGTCACCTGCTGCTAAGGATGGCACTCATGGGATATCTTAGGAAGTGCATGCAGAAAACAGTTTAGACTGGCATAATAAGGCTTGCCCACCCCTGAAGAGTTGACCAGTTTGGCCTAACCTCTGAGAAAACATAGCTGCTTGTGTGCTTTAAATTAACACAAGCTGAAAGCAAGATTCTCACCCTAGATATCTATGAGGATGCCACAGAAGTCAAAACAACATGGAAGAGGGCCACATATTAATAGAAGTACAGTGTCTAGATCAGGAGAAGTGATAGTGCCATTCTTTTCTGCTTTGGTCAGGCCCCACCTGGAATAATCCTGAGTCCAGTTCTGGGCATCATAATTGAAAAAGGATGTTGAAAAACTGGAGCATGTCCAGAGGAGGGCGACTAAAATGATGAAGGGGCTGGAAACCATGAATCCCTATGAGAAACTACTTAGGGAACTGGGTATGTTTAGCCTGGAGAAGAGATGGCTAAGAGGGGATATGATAGCCCTCTTTAAATATTTGAAGGGAGGTCATATTGAGGAGGGTGCTAGCTTGTTTTCTGCTGCTCCAGAGATTAGGATCCGGAACAATGGATAAAAGCTACAGGAAAAAATTCCAGCTCAACATTAGGAAGAACATCCTGACAGTAAGAGCTGTCCCACAATGGAAGATGCCGCTGCCTCAGAGCGTGGTGTAGTCTCCATCTTTGTCTGTTTTTAAACAGAGGCTGGATGGCCATCCATCAGGGGCACTTTAATGATGCCTTCCTGCGTGGCAGAAGGGGGTTGGATTGGATGGCCCTTGAGGTCTCTTCTAACTCTATAATTCTGTGATTCTATACTTATGGGAGATGGGAATGTGGCTACTTGTTTGTTTAGTTCCCGAGGGGAGTTCATTAGGTCAGTCTCTCTCTGGATTGATCCCAAAAAGAGCCGATGTGAATATGCTCATGCCATCTGCTGAGCTGGGCTGCTCCCGCTTGCAAACCTGTTCACGATGAGAAATGCTGGTCTCTCCCTTCCTTGTTGTTGGTCTGCCTTGCATTTGCTGAACGCTGCGATGAAGCCACTCCAGGCAACAAAGAATTGACACTAATTGAGGCAAAGAGGCCCTCCCTTTAGCCCACGGTCCGGTGCACCAAACAGACTAGGAAGGCCCCACCAGCAGCTGGCAAATGCAAAGAGCCGGGCGGCACAAATAATTCCTTAATCGGAGTGTCCCCCTTTTATCAGGCAGCAAAAGCAAACAAGACAGCCACTGCGCAACGGTTTTTGTCACTGTCGTGCATTTAGTTTAGCTCAATAACCAGATGGGCCAAAGTCCACCTTACACCTATGTATGTCTTTTTTCATTGGTGCCCAACAACCAAAGACCCACTCCCATGGTTATGCTGCAATAGGCCCCTTGGATGGCCATTCTATGGCTGGTGGAGAGCATGGGCGATTGGAGAAGCACCTGGCTGTGGCCCAGAGCCAGACGAGTGGAGGACGTTATTGCCTGGTGCTTGGGCATAGCCAGATGCTTCTGCACTGGTATTGGAAGGATTGTTCCAGAGGGCTTTTGCAAGTGACGTAGACACGAGTCGATTGCCTTGGACTTACGTCGGACTCAGGTCGCTTCAATGACTTGGTTTGGACATGGCTTGGTAAAAATGACACACTGACTCGACTTGACTTGAGACTTCTATATATTTAGTGACCGACTTGCTGGTGTCATTCACTCCAAGCAGGAAGCAAGCAGAGCATGAGGTCAATTTCTTGGAAGGGAACAGCAAATGCATTAGCAATGGGCAAATAGGATCCTTCTAAAGCTTTTCTTTTCTTTTCTTTTAAACTAATAAAAGACAAAAGTTACACAAACCGGTAAAATACAAGGAAGAACAAGACAAAGAAGGCAGATAGGTTTTTGTGAGTTTCTTTCTGACGTTTCGCTAGCATCTGTGGCTGGCATCTTCAGAGAATACTGGAATGGAAGAGAGTGGGTCTATATATACTGCGAGTATATATAGTATATATAGACCCACTCTCTTCCATTCACAGTATATATAGACCCACTCTCTTCCATTCCAGTATTCTCTGAAGATGCCAGCCACAGATGCTGGCGAAACGTCAGAAAGAAACTCTTCTAGAACATGGCCACACAGCCCGAAAAACCCACAAAAACTATGGATGCCAGCCATGAAAGCCTACGACTTCACAAAGAAGGCAGACTTTGGGGCTCAACAAATGGCTCTTAAGAGGAGGCTCCATGCCGCCCCTGGGAGCACTGGATCGGGGCTGCGGCAACTGCACACTGTAGCCCCAATCCAACACTTTGTCGCTCTAAAAAGAGCTGGTAAATGCCGCTCCTTTTTAGAGGAGCAAAAAGTCACCCTTGCCGTGGCAGGGGTGGCTATTCAGTGCTCCTTTGGCGTAGTGTGTATGAACACTGCGCCAAGGGAGCGTCCTGACGCTGCTTGCAGTCTGTTTGGGTGGGCGGCGTGAGGACAATGTGGGGGCGGAGTCAGGGCAGCCGGCGTGCGGTCACCACACCCCCACTCCAGCCCCAGGCCAGCCCTTGTGGCCAGTCTGTACAGCCCCTTTGTCAAGAAGATCAGAACATAAATGGAAACCTAGGTTAAACAGCATTAATAGATCTTAGAAACCTATAAAGCATTTGGAATAAAATGTGAGAAGGTATAACTTAGTTAACTTAGTTTATTGTATAGTTTAGTTTATAACATATTACAACTCAGGTTATTACATAAATATAATTTTGTAGAAATATCCTCATAAACACAGTATTTCAATTAGGAGGTACAAGATCTGATCTGTATTTGACATGAGAAACAAAAAGATGTATCAATGATCAAGTAATGGAAAATGATTTCTGTATTTCTGTATTTGTTTTGTATTGAATTTTCTTATTTTTTTTTTAATAAAAATAATGTTTAAAAAAATAAAGATTTTCAAAATCTTTAGAAGGCCCCTCTGATGTTCAGTGGGGACAGGCTGCCAAGCAGACCTCAAGCCCACCTAAAGCCCATTGCCTAACATGTTTGCTGTTCCTTCCAAGAAATGCACCCAACCTCCTTTGTTTCCCCTATTAAAAGTTGCCTCCTGGATTTGAGACTCAACTTGACAGTGTCTTGCAAGGACTTGAGACTTGAAGGTAGAGACTTGAGACTTGGACTAAAAGACTTGAATGTATCATGGGCTTTCACAGCAAAACTGTGGGTCTTGTGGGTGTTCTGCAACCCCACAGTGGAGTATTTTACTTTTATGCACACACAAGCCGGAATCCTGTTGGTGAACTATGATGCCATGAGTCAGAATCAGACCTGTATATGTCTCTTTTGGGGCAATGCAGAGGCTGGTATTGTCTCTCCAAACAAGCCCCCTCCCGGACCTACTCTCTGCATAGCCCCACCATGGCTACTCCATGCCTGGTGAAAGCACTAGAACTTGCAGGGGTAGGCAACCTTTCCCCTTTAAGGGCCAAGGGACTTCCCAGAATCCCAGGAGCTATTGGCCAACAAGGAACTATTGGCCAACATGGCTGAGGCTTCTGGGAGCTGAAGTCCCTCGGCCCTTAAAGGGGAAAGGTTGCCTACCCCTGGCTTAAGAAGCACTGGACTAGATGACCCATGTAGCCCTTGTACCCCTGGACTTTATCACACAAGCCTGCTGTCCCACCACAATCGTGCTAGTTTAAGAATGGAAGTGTCCCAGTTTGGCATCATTTCTTATCACCCTTTTCCCCATGATAGGGCTTTGGTGATCCACGGTTGTGTGATTTCTTTTCTGCACTGCCAAATGCTGTCTTCCAGGAGGAAGGAATAAGCGATCCTGGCTGCCAACTGCCTCCCAAAGTTGTCTGTTGTGTGAATGTGGACACAGCAGCTGGTTTCAGGAAGGTGTTGCCGGCCACAATCACTGCAAGGAAGGTAGCGGAGGAGCAGAATCACAGACACTCACAACACATGGCTGTCTGAGAAACAAAACTGCAGCGGGAGGGTCCTATCGCATGGCTCTTTTTATTATCGCTGTGCCATGAAACCTATTGAGTGACCTTGGACAAGTCACACTCTCTTAGCCTCAGGGGAAGGCAATAGCAAACCTCTGAACAAATCTTTCCAAGAGAACCACATGTTAAGCTCACCTTAGGATCGCCATAAGTCGGTGATGACTTGAAGGCACACAACAATAACAACAACTGTAAGCCTCTCCTGAACTCTTTTACCTTGGACATCCCACAATGAGACAATCAATTTCCAAAAAAGAAATGCGTCCATGGGGGTAAAGGGATCTCACACGAGAGCATTTTAATAAGCCCACACGTTGGTCCCAATCCACTTCCAGATTCTGTAACAGAACAAGCAGAAGTATACATATATGCATACAAATTTGTTGTTGATTGTCTTCAGGTTGTTTACAACTTATGGCAACTCTTAAGAGGAACCTATCATGGGGTTTTCTTGGCAAGATTTGTTCAGAGCATGCTTGCCATTGCCTTCCCCTGAGGCTGAGAGAGTGTGACTTGCCCAGGGTCATCCAATGGGTTTCATGGCTGAGCCAGGATTCAAACTCTGGTCTTCAGAGTCATAGTCCAACATTCAAACCACTATGTCACACTGGCTTTCACATTTACAAACAAAAACACAACCTAAGAATAACACAAATGCATAACATTTTTAAAGGATATATACTTACAAATATATTCTTTAAAACCTTGTGCATTTGTATTATTCTTAGGCTGGTTTTTTTCCTTCCCAGTTCTGATGTATCCCCAAAGTGGGTTATGATTAAAAGATTTTAACCACACAAATAAAATTGCAAATAGAGAGAAAGAGAGACAAATGGATGCATTGCCAAGCAAAGCTGGTTGTAATTCAGTCACGGATAAAGCCCTCACCATAAAAAAGGTTTCCTCTAAAAATAAAGGGCTGAACAGTGGTGGGGTTTTTTTTAATAAAAAAGTGGCTTTTTCTTGGATTGATCCCACAGTAATGGAGAAGATTCCAAAGCTTAAAATACAGCTGCTGTATTTCACTGACAAACGAAACAGGATATGCTTCTGGCAATTAGCAATTGCACAAAATTGTTAATTTAATGTAGAAATAGGAGATGTATTGGATTGGTCCCCTATCAGGGATGCTCAGTGGGAGTGGAACTATGCTCCTGTTGTGCTCCCTATTAAGACGACATTTTCAAAGCCATCTCCACAGTTGGCAATTGCTTCAATGCTGTCATTTTTCTTTCACGGCGGTTGGAAATCCACTTTTGCAGAGAGGCTGCAGCAGTCCCAGGCAACATCCACCAGAGAGCACTCACTTCCAAGAGGAATTATAGCAAAAGTACAGTGTCTTCCAAAATCTGCAAAACAGCAATACCTTTATGGGGCCAACCAAAATGCACATTATACATGTTGCAACCTTTCAAAACTCCACGGGCTTCTTCTTCATCAGGCAAAAGGGTTAAAAATCATGCAGGAAAAAGAAAGAAAAAGATTATGTTAGTCCTAGCCTTGCATGCAACAGTGTGGTTGTTGTTCTCAATTCAAATGATTTGGAAGGGTATTCATGCAATAGTTGTGGTTGTCCTCAATTCAGATGGTATGGATGGGTATTCATGCAACAACTGTGGTTGTTGTCCTCAATTCAGATGAATTAGAAGGGGATTTATGCAGGTAGACCTCTTTTCCTTCTGGCTTGTGGATACTGGGAGATTCGGTCCAGGAAATAAACTTTAAATTCCATTTACAAAACAAAAAGCTGCTGCCTTTGAGAGCCAATGTGTCTGGGATCCTTTGTGAGGCTACAAGCCTCTTTGTTAGGAAGAGAATACTGAATTTTTCAGGAAGACTCCATGCTCTTGCATCAGGAAAACTTTTGGGTGTAAAACATCCCAATGCAGTCCTAATTTAAAAAGGGAGAAATGTTTTACCTTTGTTGGAGGTAGAAACCTCAAATAGCAAAGTCCCAGTCCATTGGCTCCCTCTTTAGGGTTCTCCTGTGATGGAATTCAAGAGGAATTATAGCTGCCCATAAAACAAAGTCAGTGTATTTTTATGAGGTCAACCAAAGTCTGGAAAATACACCCTTGTAGCTTTTAAAGCTCACAGGCTTTTGCATTAGGGGGGAAAATGCATGAAGGCACAAAAGGATTAAAAGGAATTTCTTGATGGTAAGAGCAGTTCAACAATGGACCCAGTTGCCTGGACAAGCTGCTCCAGAGACTAGGACCCGAAACAATGGATGCAAGCTGCAAGAAAAGAGATTCCACCTCAACATCAGGAGGAACTTCCTGACAGTAAGGGCGGTTCGACAGTGGAACACACTCCCTTGGAGAGTAGTGGAGTCTCCTTCCTTGGAGGTCTTTAAGCAGAGGCTGGATGGCCATCTGTCAGGGATGCTTTGATTGGGAGTTCCTGCATGGCAGGGGGTTGGACTGGATGGCCCTTGGGGTCTCTTTCAACTCTATGATTCTATGATTCTATGATTCAAGCAAAGGGTCTTCTTCTCTGGAGGTTTTCCAAAAGACTGAGGATGGACAGTTCTTTTCTGGGGATGCTCTAGCTCAGTGATTCCCAAACTTTAAGTCTACGAAAGCTTGTGCTGCCAACCTCTTTCTGTCAGTTAGTCTCAAAGGTGCTACAAGATCTCTCTACATTTTGGTCCTCCAGGAGTTTTGGACTTCGACTCCTAGAAGCCCTACCCAGTTTGACCAACAGTCAGGAATTCTGGAAGCTGAAGTCCAAAAGATCCAGAGGAGCAAAGTTTGGGAACCACTGCTCTAGCTGGAGATCTTGCATTAAGCATAAGGTTGGACTCCATGGCCTCTGGGGACCCCTTCCAAGTCTATGAATACATTCTTTGCATTTTTATACTAGCCTTCTT
>CM034708.1:1880232-1892494 GCA_020142125.1 Phrynosoma platyrhinos
TGCCATGTGGCAACTGAAAACAAACAAACAAACGGGAGTAGAATAAATATATTTTGGCTGCTAGGTTTGGAGATGAATGTCTGCAATGGCACGTCTTCTGTATGTGTCTGGGGAGATCCTGATTTGATTTTTAATAGCAACAACAGCTGCTGTAAACTGATTATGTTAAAAAGCTTGGAGTTTTAGGTAGCAAACACTGATGCCATAAGAGCAAGCGGGGAACTGGAAGCCATTGCTGCCACAAAGCCTCGGCATGGATTAGCATTTTTTTTCCTCTTTTGCTTCTTGCTTTTCTACCTGGCCAATAAATGCAGGGATTGAGGGTCTAATATTCTGATTCAGTTTATATGAGTGATGCAGGTTTTCCAAGGGGGGAAAAATAGAACTGGAGGTCTGAATAATGTTCTTTGATTTAGCACCTTTGGTTTAAATATTATACTCCACACATTCAAAACTTTATGTGGAAGTTATTTAATTGAAATATTTGGCATATTATAAAGAATAGATAATAGCATCTACTTCACTTATATTTAACACACACAAATGAAAAGACTGCTCCTGAAAGAAGTAGTTTAACTTTCTTTTGATGAGGTACAATTGTACCTCCATCAGCTTCACTCACTCACTTTCAGCACTAATTACTTTCATTTCACGTTGACAAAGGTCCCAAACACACTGCAGAAATAACTCAGTTTGAGACCGCTTTAACTGCCCTAGCTCAGTGCTAGGGAATCCTGAGAATTGTAGTTTATTGTGGCACCAGAGCTCTGACAGGGAAAGCTCAATGTCTCACAAAACTACAGTTCCCAAAATTCCTTAGCATTGAGCCAGAGCAGTTAAAGTGGCTCAAAATGGATTAATTCTGCAACGTCTTTTCGACCAAAGACAGCCAGCGTGGCATAGTGGTTTCAGTGTTGGATTACAAATCTTCTGGAGACCAGGGTTTGATTCTCTATGGAATTGGCAAAGCCCTAATGCTCAGAGGAACAGACTAACAAATGTATTTGTAGTTTTGTGGGATATTTAGCCTTCTCTGTCAGAGACCTCTGCGGCCACAACAAACTACAGATCCCAGGATTCCATAGCATTCAGCCATGACCGATAAAGCAGTGTCAAAATTCATTATTTCTGCAGTGCTGATGCACTGTCTCAATGTTTTCATGTCTCAGGAGGCATCTACATTGTTGAATTAATGCCGTTCGACACTACTTTAACTGCCATGGTTCAATACTATGGCATTCTGAGATTGGGACTTTGTCGTGGCACCAGAACTCTGACAGAGAAGGCTAAATATCTAACAAAGCTACAAATCCCAGCATTCCATAGCATTGTGGCATGGCAGTTAAAGTGGTGTCAAGCTGCATTATTTCTGCAGTGCAGATTAGCCCTGGGTGATCTTGGAGGAGTCGCACAGTTTCAGCCCCAGAAAACTTCATGATAGGTTCACCTTGGAGTCTCCATAAGTTGGAAACTATTTGAAGGCACACAACAACAACAAGTTGACAAAGTACTGATTCAGTACAACTAGTTGAGCGTTTTATTTCACTAAAGATTGGATATGAGTCTGCAGGCACAGATAGTTTACCACAAGTTTTGAATACTTGTGTTTGCGATAGAGGAGAAGCCAGAGATTTTATGAAATAGAAACAAGTTTATCATTGAGTTCATTTGTTAGTCTGTTCCTCTGAACATTAGAGTTTTGCCAATACTTGTCTCATTAAGAATAACTAGAACTTCATATCCTGTATTTAGAACGATTGTCTTACATGGTACGTTGCAGTACAACAACCCAGATAACTCTGGATAAACCGTGATGTGGACCGTGATGTGGACTATAACTAAACATAGGTTGTGTCTTCTTTATTTGAAATGCCTGGGACCAAAATGAGTGTTTCAGATTCCCTCCCCACCACCCCCCGATTTTGGAATATTTGCATATACATGAGATAGCTTGGAGATGGGACCCAGGTATAAACATGAAATTTATTTACGTTTCATATAGCTGTGTTAGTCTGTACAAGATCTCTACATATTTATGTTTCATATATGCCTTATACGCATAGCCTGAAGGTCATTTTATACTACTACTACTACTACTACTACTACTACTACTACTACTAATATAAATTTTAATTACACACCAACAACATTTGAGTCATCAATACAAAATAAAGACCATTTTCCTTCAAAAGAAAAACAGGAGGAATTACTCTGAATTTTCTCCATCAACCTAACATTCCACAGTCTAGGCCACCAGTCTTCCATTCTAGCATTTCCTGTCTTCCAATTCTGGACAATTTCAGTTCTTGTAAGTATTTGTGTTTCAAATGTTTATTTTCATCAGTAATCACAGATAATAAAAGAAGAGCAGCTGAAGGGGTTATTTTTTGTTGCGTGATATTATTAAATAATTTTGTGCATGAAACAAATTTTCTGTACCTTGAACCATCCGAAAGCAAAGGGGTCAGTATCTCAGTGTGAACAATTTTGGAGTATTTCGGATTTCAGAATTTCAGATAAGAGATACTCAACCTTTATATGTAGTGTGGCAAAAATGTTTATGGACAAATATGCCATTGGACAAATTTCCAACCCACGTTTTTGTTTCCAACAAGATTTTTCTTTTTCCCCTCTATTCCAGCGGCCGGCTTATACTACTTGGCAGAGCTGATAGAGGAATACACGGTAGCCACCAGCAGAATCATCAAGTACATGATTTGGGTAAGCTAGCCTCTGATGGTCTTGCAGCGAAACCCTATTGCCCTAGGTTGCTCCTTTCTAACTTAATGCTTCTCAAACAATTTCTTGTGGCAAACCAACTGTTTCTCCCCTAGTGTGACAAGATTAGGTGTCATGGCTATGACTATCCCTTTCTTTTCTGAAAACTTGCAGACTGCAGCAATTCAGAGGCCACCACTTTATGTCCAATCTAACTCTTAGATGTCATTTTGTTAGTTTTGGCCCAGCTTTCTGATCAATTGAGGACATTGTGAATTTTGATCCTCTCAAGGGTATTAGTTACTTCTCCTAATTTGGTGTCATCTGCAGATTTGAGAAGCATGCCCCCTATTCTTTCATCCAAGTCATTGATAAAGATGTTGAATAGCCCTGGGCCCAGGACAGAACCCCACTGGACACCCCACTGGTCACTTCTCTCCAGGATGAAGAAGAGGAACAGCCATTGCTGAGCAGCCTTTGGGTTTGGCCGGTCAACCAATTACAACTCCATTTAACAGTTGCATTGTCTAACCCACATTTTATTAGTTTGTTTGCAAGAATCTTATGAGGGACCTTGTCAAAGGACTTACTGAAATCAAGATATGCTATGTCTACAGCATTCCCTTCATCTACCAAGCTGGTCATTTTAGCAAAAAAGAAGATGGGATTAGTCTGGCATGACTTGTTTTTGAGAAACCCATGTTGACTATTTGTGATTATGGCATTCCTTTCTAAATGCTTACAGACTCTGTTCAATGAACTGCTCTAGAATCTTTCCTGGTATTGATGCCAAGAAAACCAATATGATTCTTGGTTGCATCAACAAGAGTATAGTTAAGGGAGGTGATGGTACCACTCTATTCTGCTTTAGTCAGGCCTCACCTAGACTATTGTGTCCAGTTCTGAGCACCACAATTCAAGAAGGATGTTGAGAAGCTGGTGTCCAAAGGAGGATGACTAAAATGGTGAAGGGTCTGGAAGCCATGCCTTATGAGGAGTGGCTTAGGGAGCTGGGAATGTTTAGCCAGATGAAAAGAAGGTTAAAAGGGGTCATGATAGCCTTGTTTAAATATTTGAAGGGGTGTCATATCAAAGAGGGAACAGACTTGTTTACTATTATTCCATAGACTAGGACCCAGAGCAGTGGGTTCAAGCTATAAGAAAAGAGATTCCACCTCAAACTTAGGAAGAACTTCCTTGACAGCAAGAGCTGTTTGACAGTAGAAGATGTTGCCTTGGAAAGTGGTGGAGTCTCCTCCTTTGGAGGTTTTTAAACAGAGGCTGAATGGCCATCTGTCGAGGATGCTTTGATTCTGTGTTCCTGCATGGCAGAGGCTTGGACTGGATGACCCTAGAGATCTCTTCCAGCTGTGTAATTCTATAATACTATGGATCCAGGAAGGTTGACTCCTGTCTGCTCTCTCTTAGTTCTCCACGGTGGTGCTGGTCGGTCTGTACCTCTTTGAGCACTTCCCGGGCCTGATGGTTGGCGTAGGCCTCTTTACCAACCTGGTTTATTTTGGATTGCTGCAGACCTTCCCTTTCATCATGCTGACCTCTCCAAACTTCATACTCTCCTGCGGTGAGTTGCCTTTGAAACACTAGGGACCAGAGGGTGAAGAGGTTCCTTATGTCTCTGTGGCTAAACAGAGGGTTTGAGTCTTCCCAGAACGTTGAGAAGCTCAGCTTTTATTTTCTTGTAGGAACAGAGGTCTTGCTTGCCATAACTGATAAGGAAGGAAAGTCCAGTGGGACCTTGGTATCCGCTGGGGTTTGGTTTCAGAACCCTCCATGGATAACAAAATCCATGGATGCTCAAGTCCCATTAAATACAATGGTATAGAAAAACGGTGTCCCTTATTTAAAATGGCAAAATCAAGGTTTGATTTTTGGCGTGTATTTTCAAACAGTGGATGCTTGAATCTGTTGATAAAAAATAAATAAATTTCATCTCTTGCTGCAACTCAGGCTAGATGTGTAAGCATATCTGTTGTTAGATTCTGTTGTCACAGTTTAAGTTGCAATTTCCTTGGGGCAGGGTCCTGTCTTCAAACAGCAGACCCATTGAAGGTGCCATTGAATTAACCTCACTGCATCCCCCAAACTAGGGTCTCTCACACAGTTTTTGCTCTTTGTTACCTCTCCTGCATGACATCCTGCAGAATCCTGGGATTTGTAGTTTCAGGGGTTATTTGGAATTCAATACCAGATAGCACTGGTGCCTCTAAAGTCCAAATTCCAACATTCTGTAAAATGCAGCCATGGCTCTTAAAGAAGTATCAAGGTGCTATAATTGTATAGTTCAAAAGAGACAAAGCTGGTGTTTTTCAGGTGTGGGGATAAGTAGCTTAGTTTGTTTTGCTTTGAGCCCAAGTTTTGTCCAATTTATAGGGCTGGACACAGACTTGAGCACAAGATGAGCTGGCAATAGAGGGAGGTAGTTGAGGGGGGCACGACTGAAATCACACCATGCCGCTGGCAATTATTTAGCTACTGGTATATTTTCCCAACTGCAGAGTGGGCTAGAAAGATGCCTTGTTGTTCAAATGAAAACTGGGGCCCCATTCACACTACGAAAATAATCCAGGATGAATCCGTATTGAATCCTTGGGGTTCACCCCCCCCCCGAATGCACTCAATGCACCTTTGGGGGGGCTATCCGAAAACCCACTTAACCCAGGTTCCTCAATACCAGTTTTCCCCCTGAGTTTTCCTGAAAGATTTGCATTGTTGGCAATGTGAATAAGCTCTCAAATTGATTCAGATCACTCTGTATCATTCAAAGGAAGGAAGGTGGCTCCATTTTATCCTGAAATGATGGCATGCGTGAATGACACAAGGGTTAAAATGACACTTGAGAGATTCGGGAACTCAAAATATAATGGGAACAACAATCCCAATATGCATCAGCGTGGTGACTCACATCTTCTTGGGACAAAAAAATGAGTGTGAATGCCCCCTCGGATCCGCTGAAATCTGATTCTTGTTTCAGATTCCATGCGCTGGGTCACAAACTGTATTAATTCAGATTGGGGACCCTGCTGTGGAGGAGGTCTGTGTGTGTGTGTATTGAAGATGTTGCTAGTTTTGGAGTTTTTTAAGAGTCTGCATATAGGATTTTTTATTGCAATGCATTTTAGTATTTTGTTTTACAATATGATTGTTTAATTGTATATTTTATATTTGATTTAACTTTTGTAGTGTTTTCTACCTGTATTGTTTCAAATGTTGTTAAATGCCTTATTGGGAGAAAGGTGGGATATAAATGAATAAAATTATTATTATTATTATTATTATTATTATTATTATTATTATTATTATTATTATTTCTCTTCCATCCATTTGCTTTTTCCTCTGGCAGTGCTGGTTGTGCTGAATCACTACCTAGCGTTCCAGTATTTTGCAGAAGAGTATTATCCTTTCTCAGAGGTAAGGAATGTCATTCTCTATTTTCTGAGGCAGAGGAAAAGGTGCCCAGCGCAAAGTTGAATGCATTTCATTTGTTACCTATATCCTGCCCTTCCTCCCAAAGAGCTGAAGGCAGAACACTTGATGTATTTGCCTGCACTTTCCTGACCTCTTAAAAGCTTGTTATTTTATAAAAAGATCAGCCCAAGGGTATGGGAGTCTGACAAAAAACCATGTTTGTTTAAACACAAAGGCTACCCAGACAATGGAAACATCTCTTCCTCCTGCTGCTGCTGCTGCTGCTCCTGCTCTTAAGCTCTGCTTCCTACAATCTAAAAGGAGCCCAGAGCTCAGGAGGTGGAAGATCTGCTCCAGCCTCACATTCCCTTTTGCATAAAGGGATCCCAGTCAGAGGTCCAACCTCTTGCCAGGGTAGGCAACCTTTCCCCTTTAAGGGCCGAGGGACTTCAGCTCCCAGAAGCCTCAGCCATGTTGGCCAATAGTCCCATGTTGGCCAATAGCTCCTGGGATTCGGGGAGCTGAAGTCCCTCGGCCCTTAAAGGGGAAAAGTTGCCTACCCCTGCTCTAAGCACTGGGTCACATTTTGACCATGTGGGATCAGGACTGGGGCTTCAGTGTGGGTATGTTTACTGGTTGGACCAGCTTCTAGAATCATGGACCCCCAAGGGCCATCCACTCCAACCCCATTCTGCCATCAAAACACTCCTGACTGAGGGCTATCTGGCCTCTGCTTAAAGATCTCCAAAGAAGGAGACTCCACCACACTCCAAGAGAGTGTCTTCCACTGTTCAACAGCTCTTACTGTCAGGACATTCCTCCTAATGTTGAGCTGAAATCTCTTTTCCTGTAGTTTGCAGCCATTGTTCCATGTCCTAATCGCTGGAGCATCAGAAAACAAGCTTGCTCCATCCTCAGTATGGCACCCCTTCAAATAGTTAAACAGGACTATCATGTCACCTCTTAGCCATCTCTTCTTCAGACTAAATCTGCTAAGTTCCATAAGCTGCTCCTCATAGGGCTTGGACAGACCTAGAGGAACCGACTATCACCTGTGAAGCCACAGAGGACTGGGATGGAGCTGCTTGCTTATGGGAGCCACCTGGGCAACTGGATTCTTGAGCAACTCTGGCCAGGGGAAGGCAAAGGGCGGTAGTTTGTGTGATCATATGGCTCTCCATGTCTCTCAGGACACCCCCAAAAAATCCATTTTCAAAAAATAGGGTGGAAAAGTGTCTGAAAATCCCCCAGAATGCCCTGAAATATTATTTATTTATTTCATTGTTTGTTGTATATCCCACCTTTTCCTCAGCATGGTAGCCAAGGTGGCTTACAACCTCAATTAAAACAAATTGCAGCTAAAAAACTAGTAACAAAAATGGTTTAAAAACCATTAAATAAGCAACCCTATTAAAAACAGTAGCTTAAAACAGTAAAAAAGGTAAAAGTACACCACCCTCTAGAGAGACAGCATGGTTTGAGCATTGGAGCAGGGCTCTGCGAGACCAGGGTTTGATTTCCAGCTTGGTCATGAAACCCACTGGGTGACCTTAGGCAAGTCACACTCTCTCAGCCTCAGAAGAAAGCAAGGTCAAAAATTGTGCCCCACATCAAGTAAATCAAAACTGAAAATGATTGCTGATCTCTTCCAACCTGCCCAAAATGCCTTAGTGTGCCCTGCCATCAAAATTGGCCCCTGAAGCAGCTTCCCATTTGTCTTGGGGAACAGAGAGCAGATCCCCTTAAACTTCATGCTGTTCATCCATGTATTACAGACAGCTGATCTGGAGGATTTAAACTGGCAGAAACAAATTTGGCTTTGACATGGCTTTTGGGAGCAAGAGATGTGGGAAAGAGTGTCCTTTGCATGAAGCAAGGCAGAGTCAGCTGTGGTTTTCCGTAACCACCTTTTCCCTGTTTCCTCCCCAGGTTCTTGCTTACTTCACTTTCTGCCTGTGGCTGATCCCCTTTGCCTTCTTCGTTTCCTTGTCGGCCGGGGAGAACGTGCTGCCTTCCACTGTGCAGCCCGGAGGTGAGTCCTTGCTATCCAGAGTAATAGGGAACTTGACCCCAAAGTCCACACTTGGAGTGATGTTTGTTGAGGGAGGATGGATTGCAGCCCTGGGGTCATGTATGGCTTCTGGGGCTATTTTTGTTGGCTTCAACCCCTCATGTACCTGGGTCATCCTGTATCTGTCAGATCAGTTGATCAATCAGGCAACCCACTGTCTTGGGTGGCCCATGTGTGTGGCCCCTGGATTCCATTTTTGTGGTCCCTGAAGTTCCCTACCAATCCTCCAAAGTTCACCAGTGCTTCCAGCGTAATCTTTGTCCCTCAAACACTTTGTCCCTCAAACACATGAAAGCATGCAAATACATCCCTCCCTCCACACAGTCCCCCAATACTTCTGTTTGTCTCTCTTAGCCCTCAACAAATAGTGACAGGAAGGGATGTGATGTCATTTCTGTTTGCCATTTTGAGAGGAAGTGCAGAGGAAAACAGAGAGCCAGTATGGTGTAGGGCAGGGGTAGGCAACCTTTCCCCTTTAAGGTCCGAGGGACTTCATCTCCAAGGAGCCTCAACCATGTTGGCCAATAGTCCCATGTTGGCCAATAGCTCCTAGGATTCTGGGAGCTGAAGTCCCTCGGCCCTTAAAGGGGACAGGTTGCCTACCCCTGGTGTAGTGGTTTGAGTATTGGGTTAGGACTTTGAGAGACAAATGGTTGGATCCTACTGGCTCACCTTAGGCAAGTCTCTCTGCTTCAGAGGAAGGCAAAACCCCTCTGAAGAAAACTTTCAAACAACAACAACAAAAACATTGTAAATCAGAAATGACTTGAAGGCGCATAGCAATAAACAGAGGGAAAGTAGAACTATGTTTGCCTGATGGGGAGCCCAAGGTCCTGGAGGGGAAATTGGCCCCTGTCCCTTCCCACTTGTTCTCTACTGCTTTATCTGCCAGGGAGAAGAGAAAGAATTGTCTCTTTGGGAAACCTCAGGTCCCCTGCACTGTTTAACATAAAATATGGGAGTCCTTGTGGCCCAAGCTGAGACCGTTTGTCTCAGTGGCAGAAAATTGGCCCCCAGACCTCCTGCCATGTCCCATCCAAGTTGTACATGGTATAAGCCTGGATGTTGCCTAGGATTTACTCCAGTCTACTGGGCAAAGGAGGAAGGAGAGCAGTTCTGTAGATTGGAGCTACTAATTCAGGCTCTCCCAATTGAGAACCAGTGTGGTATAGTGGTTTGAGTGCTGGACTGGGACACTGGGAGAACAGGGTTTGAATCCCTGCTCAGCCATAGAAACCCACTGGGTGACCTTGGGCAAGTCACCCTCTCTCAGCCTCAGAAAAGCCATCAGATTCTAGTGGATGACTCCTGTGGCGCAGAGCCACAGGGGAGTCACCAGCTCTCAGAGGGCCCTCTGTGCCTTCATAAACAGGCAGGGGGCAGGTAAGGCAAGGGTTGGATAAGGCTGCATCTAGACTAGTCTGATCACGTTCTGTACTCTTTGTCTCCCCAGACGACGTGGTATCGAACTACTTCACGAAAGGAAAGCGGGGGAAGCGCTCTGGCATTCTCGTCATCTTCTCTTTCATCAAAGAAGCCATCTTGCCAAGCCGCCAAAAGATGTATTGATTTTGCCTCTGCCTATCCATCCCTTGTGACTTCCATTCGGCTGAGCAGAACGTGGGGTTACTGGTCCTCAAAGTTAAAGAATTGTGAACTGCTGAGCCAACAACCACAGGCATTGGCAGCCCACACACTGGGAGAATTGCTGCTTGGACCACTCTGTTTGTTTGGATAGTTTTCCTGTGTGGTTCTAGAAGCCTTCTAGAATGCGGGGTCTTGTCTCTCTTTGCCTTCTGGAGGGAGCCCTGGGATAAGCTGTGGTTGTTCCTGTTTAAAGCCAAAGCATTTTTTTCTGAAAAGGTGCTTTCTTCATGGATCTCCCTCTCCCTGGTACGAAGGCATTTGGGGTTTAAAGAAGAGGGGTTGCACAAGCTTGCAATCGAGGCATACAAAATCCTTCCACCAGAGAATCCTCCCCAGCTGTTTTATGGTGGAAATCTGTGGAGAAGGAAGTAAGAGACTCGACTTCCAAAAGCACTTCTTGTTTAATACATACGTCACTTTGTGATGGAGAGCTGGCCAGCGTTTGCTGTTCCTTCATCAATCTTGGGTGATATTTCCAGAAACCACTCTGTGATCAGCCTTTTATGTAAATTGATCCTGGCCAGGGGGACCAGGAATCTTTTCTTCCTCAGTTTTTATTGGAAGTCTCCACTTGAGGATGCTTGGGGGCTGAAAAACTTCAGACTTTTTTCTTTAATTGGGCAATCTAGAGATTATTTGCACAGGTTTCTTAGATCTCTGCCTCTCCTTCAGTATTTGATTTCAATACTTTGGGAAATCCTGCTCAGAAATGAAGATTGAAACCATATCATCCTCCTACAAAGGTTTTATTCGCGTGGAACCTGCCATACAGAGTGAAAATCTGGCTGAAAATAAGGAGGGAAAGGCGATGTGGCTGCCTGAATAGAAATTATGGAAGAGGCTGTTGATGGGGATTGGAGTGGGAAGAGCTTTTGGGTTTTGTTAGGGTGCAGAATCCTGTCCCCCTGGCATCTGGAATCGGGGCAGAAATCTTCCCGCTCCAGGTTAGCAGTTGGAAGGCTCTGAACCTCTGGAACAGCTGATGGATCCTACACACCCTGTTGAGGCTGGAAACACAATATCATTTTGTTCTTAAACTAATTGAAGTTTGGTTTCTGTTTTAGCACACAAGCTCTTGTCTTAATAAAGGTGTTAGGAGAAATTTGCCTTGAAAGCAAAGGTGAATAACTCCTTTGCCTCTCCTGAGTGTCTTGTTGAAATAGTGCTGGGTTTGAGATGGTGTGTTGTGCTGTGTGTCATAATCCAGACCAAGAGGATCAGAAGTGAAGCGAAGATGTGAGCAGAATTGTGCAGCTGGTAGTGCAGAAACACTGTGCAGAGTGCTCTGGCATCAGCTACATTTAGATGGGATTTGGACCAAGCTAGAAAACCAAGAAGGCCCTTGCTTCAAGGAGGGAGAGTTGTGGTTGTCTCCCACTTTCCTTTGAGTCTTGGAAGACTAGATGACCACCATTTTCCCTTCTAAATCTAATCTTCAAGAGCTTCCATTTAACCTTCCCCTCATTGGGATGCAAAGTAGATGAAGTGCCTAGAAGCTGAATTCTTTGTCCCACCAGCAGCTCAGAGATTATCACCAACCTGTAGTGTGTCCAGCCTAGTCAGAGAGATGGGTCAGAACCTCTCCCACATTTTATCTTCTTGGGGTGTGCTGAGGTTTCCTCTTGTTCATAGGATGGGCTGTCTGCATGCAGAAGGTCCCATCCTAACCTCCCCAGCTGCTCTTGTGTCTCTACAAAGCTGGGAAAGCGTGAGTGTCTGCTTTGAGCAGACAACAAGGTGGGCTTGGTGGACTACCTGGCCTGCGCACAAAAGGCATCTTGATGATGAGATCCTGCGTTGGGAGGCATGCATCTATCATGTAGCTATGTCTCCTTAACTCTTCTGCTACAACCCACCTTCTAAACCCATCCCATTTCCATGTAGGAAAGCAGGGGATTAGCAGGGAGGCATCCAGCTATTTTCCTGTAGCTGGAAACGCTGTGACAGGCATCCATAAAAACCTCTGGTGGACTTCTGCCCTTGCAGATGAGGTCCTTGCAGCGCATCCAGTTACAGAAAAATGGCTGTAGGCACCGCCACTCATCCTCCTGCTTTCCAGCAACACAGAAATGGTTGTTTGGGTGGGGGCTTCACATCTTATAGGGTGGACTGTCAGCACTGTTTTGCTCATTGCCTGGTTGGAATAGAACTGCAATCTCCACAAAAGTGTGTTGAGATGGTACAAATCCCAATTTACGCCATTGTTCTTCACTAACAGGATGTCAACTGACAGGTCTCTTTCTTACTTATGGTGTTAAAAGACTGCATCTTAGAAATAATAACTGTCTGGGATTACAGCCCCTTTCCCAGCATGGTGGAAAGGAAGTGTGGGAGTTGCAATCCAAAAACATCATTTCCAGCCTATGGAGAAGGCCTGTCTAAAGTACACCTGAGAGCCAG
>CM034708.1:1892594-1905137 GCA_020142125.1 Phrynosoma platyrhinos
TAGTTTTGTCATGTTACAGCTAACTTGATGGTTTGCAGGATACAGTAGTTTGTTTTTGAAGGTATTTGCCATCAAGTCAGCTGTAACAACAAAACTATGAATGAGAGACCTCCAAGAGCCCTTGACAACAATTTTTTTTAAGTTAAAAAATTAAGCTATAAAATGAAAACGATTTTAAAATGCATTAAAAGACAAAGGTTTGCTATTCTACACAAGGGACTCACAAACACTGTAACTTTGATTCTGGAGAGTTATTCTATACAAATTTTAGAGTTCAGACCATGGTTTTAAAAAAAAATTTAAGCAGCTAACGGGATAAAGCATTTGATGTGCTCCGCCACCATAGAACAAAGATCAAATTTAGGGTGTGTAAAAGTGGTATTGTGGTTTGAGTGTTAGACTCTGACTCTGGAGACCAGGGTTCAATTCCTGCTTGGCTATGAAACCCTCTGGGTGACCTTTGGCAAGTCACATTCTCTCAGCCTCAGGGGACGGCAATGGCAAACCTCAGAAGCCAAGAAAATCCCGATAGGGTTGCCATAAGTCAGAAATAACTTGAAGGCACACAGTACACACATTTTAGAGCAGGAGATAGTCAAGCACCCTCTCCAGCAACAGCAAGGGAAGGCAGACATCAGCCAGAATCCTGAATGGCTGAGTGTCATGTTGTGTACAACTTGCCATTCACTCCCTGACTTACTGTAGGATTCTGCAACCTCCGATCATTCTGTGGCTAGTGGAGTGATGAGGAAGATTGGGGATGCTACTGGCTATGGCCCCGTAGCCAGCTGCTAAATGACTGCATCATCCACTGTATATCCTCGAACACTTTACAGATGAAAATGGACACCCACAGCCACGCAACATCAGAGTGTGCAAGATAGCAAAAGTTCTTAATGTTCTGGTATCTTTCTCTTTAGGAACTGCTACGCTACTTGGCATTCCTCCACTTAACCTACCTCACAAGGTTTTTGTGAAAATAAAGTACCGGTACATTTACATCACCCTGAGCTCCTGGGAAGAAGGCCAGGATAAGAATGCAAAAAAAGTAAATAAAAACAAAATCATGGAACCATAGCATTGGAAGGGTCAACCTGAGGTCATAAAGACCAACCCCTGATCAGTGCATGATCACCAGCCAAAGCATCCTCAGAAGGTAGCTATCCAGCCTCTTTTTGGAGATAATCCATAGGAGGAGACCCCATCACCTCCCTAGATAGTTGGTTCTGTTGCCAAACCGCTCTCTCCCTCTCAAGAAGTTCCTTCCAATGTTCAATCGAAATCTATCTTTCTGTAACTTCAAACCATTAGACCTGGTTTTACCCTCTGGGAAAGCCCTCCAGGAGAGCCCTTGTGATATTTAGAATGAAATCATCCCACCCTCAGTCTTCTCTTCCCCAGGCTAAATATGCCAGACCCTCTCAACCTTTCCTCATATGTTTTGTTCTCGATCTCTTCATCGTCCTTGGTCCAAAACACACTGCATAAATAATCCAGTCTGAGACCTCTTCAACTGTCCTGGCTTGGTGCTAGGGAATCCTGGAAACAGTAGTTTTGTTATCCTTCACTTGTTAGAGCTGTGATGCCACAATAAACTACAATTCCCAGGATTCCCTAGCATTGAGCCAAGGCAGTTAAAGTGGTCTCAAAGTGGATGATTTCTGCAGCATGTTTTGGACCTCTGTAGCCGATCCTGGGATGCTCTCACCTGATCACACCTACAAGAACTGTGGCCTTATTCCTTTGGTGAAAGTTTCTAGAGTGTCACAAAGGGAGAGTTGCAGATCCTGTTCACTAGGCACTCTTTTTTTCCAGAGGGTAACTCCTTGTCTAACTGAACAGATCACAACTCAAAGATGAAGATTGGTTGTTTCAGGACAACTGACTGCATAAGTGATCTCCATAAGCTCCAAGAATTCCCCTCCTCTTCCAAAAGTCTGAATATACAGAGACCACAAATTCCATGCCAGACTGAACATCTAAACCAGGGGTAGGCAGCCTTTCCCCTTTAAGGGCCGAGGGACTTCAGCTCCCAGAAGCCTCAGCCATGCTGGCCAATAGTCCCATGTTGGCCAATAGCTCCTGGGATTCTGGGAGCTGAAGTCCCTCGGCCCTTAAAGGGGAAAGGTTGCCTATCCCTGATCTAAACTATCTGAATACCACATGTTGGGTGTTCAAATCTTTGTCAGACATTGAGTGATGACACAAGATTTTATAAATGGCTCCAAACTCAGCTGGTTTAATGCTCCTTCTCATTCTTTATGTTCTCACAGCCAGGGTGGGGAAAATGCCCTCTCTGCCCAAGAAATAAAAATCCTTGATGGATAGTCTTTGCCATTCTTCCCTGCCCATGCAGTTGGAGCTGGCATGTCTTTTTAAAACAAATCATTTGGAACACAGCCTGAGAACACAGGAAAGAGTGAATTAGTCCTGACGGCTGCTGATTTTGCTAAATAGAGAGGAGGAAGAGGAAGAGGAAGGGGAGGAGGAAGGGAAGGTCTCTTTGCCCCTGGTACAGCCAGAGTCCAGCCTTGGAGAGAGGACTTTGGGGTCTCCGTAGGTAGAGAAGTGGGCCTTTAGCCTGCCCACAAAGGCAGGGTCGAATGTCTGCCGTAAACTCATAGCCATCTGGTCAGTCCACTTATGTTCAGGGCCTGGGTGGCGCTTGTGCTTCAGATTATAGATGTCTGGGGGATGGAAGTCCTTCGGTACCTCCATACGAGGGGGCCAACTTTGTGGGTAAAGCCTCTTCTCCATGTCCTCAAGGGGCAGGTAAGGCACAAAGGGGACCTTGTCCATGCCATTAATCTGGATCTCCATCTCTCCCAAAGCATTCTTGAAGAGGAAGACAAAGGAGGTGAAGTCTGGATCCACAACTTTCTCCGGGTCAACCCCTAACCGGACAATGCTGGGCCGGAAGATGCGCGTGGCTGGCTTGGAGGAGACATTGGTGCTGGGATTCCACCGCTGTTGTCTCTGGTCCTTCTGCAGCATGTGGGAGATGTCATCCGGGACCAATTTGATGACGGAAGTGACTGGGCTGACAATTCCCTTGCAAAACTTCCGGAGAGACACGGACAGACGTCTCTTTTCCAGAAAGGTCGCAATGCGACTGGAAGGACGAGACAAATGCTTTTTGGCCAGCCACTCTTCAAATGCTGCAGCGTTACAGAAATCCACCTCCATCTGCAGCAGAAACAGAGAAGCTGAGTAGGGGGTGCATTTGGGTGTCTGATCCATCAGCATCTGTCCAACATTGACTGTGAAGTTTTTTCTGCTCAGCTCGCTGACAAAGAAACCAATATCTACCTGTCAGACTTGAGAACTGAATAATTTAATAACAATAATAACAATAATAATAATAATAAAATTATTTATATCCCACACCTCTGTCACGCAATCGAGGTGGCTCACAACAATTTAAAAACATCATACAATATTGAAATACCATCCAAATCCCACAGCCCTCCCACCCCTTAAAAAAGAATTAAACAATTTTTACATTAAAACAATTATTCAAACACATAATTAAAACAAACCATAATCAAACAAACAATAATAGGCAGGGCAGCATTTAAACCAAATGTAGGAGGGATAAAAAGCTTTCATCAGGGAAGGACTGCCAGAAGTAGACTGAAGGACAGAGTTATAGGCCTGCCCCTTCTCTCATGGCAGGGGCCGGCAATGTACGGCCCGTGGGCCAGTTCAGGCCCAGGGCCCCGCGCTTACCGGCCCCCGCCGACCCCTGCTGGCACTGCCACCGCTGCGCGACACGCGCAGTGGTGGCAGTGCGTGTGGCGGCAACAGGCGTGCCCCCCCCAGCCCGCCAGAAGGGAGCTGTTCTCCAGACTGGCCCCTGCCTGAAAAAGGTTGCCTACCCCTGTCTCATGGTGTAAGGCAGCCCATGTAACATGGATATACTGGCCAGGCTCCTCCTTGAGAAGGATATAAAAGGTGCACCACAGCAGCAGGCATGCCAAGAGTTTCCCCGTCTTTGGGTTCACTCAGATAGGTTGGGCAGAATGTGCCCATCAATGGATTCAGTTCGCCCAAGTAAGGCCTATTCTATTCCATGCAGAGCTGGACACTTTCACTTATGTGTCCATGTGTACAAGCAGAGTATACTGACAAATATTTCAGAAATATGTTGTCCACCACGTGAATCCCATTTCTGAGAAGTGAAAAGTTTCAGGGATACAGTGTTCACTCAGGATTTTTCCCTGCTTCCTTTCTAACTCAGTTCCATAACGGAATGGCTTCCGGCTACACACATAGATCTCATTTTCCCCTGTAATCTCCTGGGCTTGGAGGAATCACAAAAGGTCATTCAGACTAGCCTCAAATCCAACAACCCCAACACAAATTCAGATCATTTCACTTATCTTTGTCAGCAGGACTCTCACCCTGCATGAATGCTTACTGGGGTGGACCATGGCTGGGATTGGCTACTAGTGCCAGTAACCAAAATAACCAAAGAGGGGGCCTTGAATGCTTTCAGCCAACTTTTGATGCTTCTGACCTGCTCTCTTTTGAGAAATTCTTTTCTCCTCATCTCACACTCCATCTTGATTTCATTCAGTCTGCACATCTCCCGAGCATAGTTCTCCTTGTCTGTTTTCCACATGGCACTGGCAAGGAATCTACAGGGACAGAGGGAACAACCTTGAATGGGTGATTAGACCAACACCCCTGTGCTCATCAAGCAAGACATCACTTTGCACAAGACTGACACTGCTTTCTGAACAGTCTCTTCCAGTGGACCTCAAAACAGTGGCCTGGGGCTCTTGGCTGACCAAAGGATGCTTCCAGGTTTGAACATGGGAAAGGGAGGTTCTTACAGAGGCCAAATTCTTCTATATATCATCAATTTCATGCATATTCAGTTTTAAATTCAGCATTACCACAAGCAGCATCTCTTTAAACAGACTTGCTTCTGCATGTTCCAAAATCAGGCTATCACTGAGAAAAATCTTTCTAGCAAGTCTTCTGAGGAAAGTGCCTCACAGGTCTCTTTCACACCACACAATTATAGGACTTTGATACTGTTTTAACTGTCATGGCTCATCTATGGAATCCTATGATGTGTATATTTATTACATATTTAAAATTTTCCACTAGAGAGCTTCACCAAAGTACAAACCTAGGATTACATAGGATGCAGTCTCAGCAATTAAAGCAGTACCAAACTGCTACAATTATATAGTGTGAAAGAGACAATTTTCACTAAAGACATATGTCTTGCGTGGACAGTTTGCCTATGCATGTTGTGTACCCACAACCATGACAGAGACCACCCAACTTCTGGCTTGAAGCACATTACTGGACAAGCTGGAAGCTTGTGTCCATGGGAGCTTAGTGTGTCAGAACCCAGAAGTGTATGGATCTGTCATGATACTGTAATATGTGAGGGGATATTGTAATATAGTGATATGGGAGTATTTTGACATAGTGAAATAGAAATAAGCGGATATGATGACACAGCACTGTTTAACTAGAGGGAAATGTGAAGGGATGAAGTTAAGCAATGGAGAGGGGAGAACTGACAGAGATGGGCCAGCCTGGCTGCAGCCAAGAAAAAGAGAGAAGGTGGCAGTCAATCAAATTGGGAGAGAGACAAGTAAGTCAGTTGCTGAGAGAGTGGGTTAGATAGGGACCGTTATAGTAAAAGTTCAGAAGGGATTTAGTCAGACAGGGTCTAGTAGGGGTAGAGTCCAACAGTGAGGGATTCCCTATGCACACAGAACTTCAAGAGAGGGATTTGTTGTGAGGTCATATCCTGAGGGATAGTTAACCTTGGTGGCTGGTGTAGGTTTAGAAAAAGAACCTAAAGATAAGGACGGTGTGAGGGTCCTGGGTATAAGTATGTTAATTATGGAGAGAGTGTGGGGAAGTTAACCAAACCTGTAACTGAATAAAACTTAGAAAATAATACCTTAAAGTAACAAACATATGCAGCATCACAATAAGCAAAATGCCATTTAAACCTTCTTGTAAACAAAGTTTTATTCCTGTTTCAAATAGAGGCTTGTTTGGCACTTGAGTAATTTACCACACTACTGACATTTACAAATAGGGGAACAGTTTTACACCCATAAGTTGGTGTTCACAAGTAAAGTGACTGTCACAAATGGGTGGCAGTGTCACAAATAAAGAAGAAAAATATTTTTAAGAAAATAGGTAGCCATCACAGGGGGCTGTAATCTGAATGAAATGCAAAATGGGGACAGATGGGCAATAGCAGGGGAGGTTTGCTGTTTTATGACTTTACTTCCTAAGACAAGACCTTGATTACCAACCAGGCAACACCTTCCCTTTCTGGGGCAGATGTGGGTGATAGCAGAGTGAGGGGAAGCAGACACTTGAAAGAACCTTTTGAAGTATCCCAAGGCACTTGCATTGTAAGCCAGGAAAGGGGGGGCTGGAAGAGAAAGGGTTTTAAAGAGTGTATTGTTCTGGGGAAACTCAGTTCAGACACTAACTCATCTATGGCAACCTCTGTTTTTGAAATCCAGAATAAATTGTCAGTTAACTTCACTGTGATGTTTTCTTGGCTCTTCAAATCTTGGTCAGCTAAACATAACACTGTGCCTCATACCCATCATGCCTTGATGTGCACTACTCACTTAGCACAGGCTCTGTGTCCCCATGTTCTGGACAGATCAATGGGCTTCTGTCCCTCTTTGTCCTTGGCATGGACATCAGCTCCTGCTTCAATCAGAACCCGGGCGCATTTTTCATTACCGATATTTGCTGCCTTGTGAAGTGGAGTTATCCCGCTTTGGTTCTTCCTGAAAAGTGTTGATTTGGGATTTTGGTGATTCATGCGAATTTGAACTCAGAGCACATTCATTTAAAAAGTCGTGAGACAAATTTATTCTTAACATGCTTATTCCATCGTGAATTGTAAACAATTAGTATAAGAGTAAAAGAAGATGTCCAGAAGCTAATTGTTTCCCAAGAACTACGGGGTCTACAGTCCTATAGAGTTTTAAATCCCTTCTGGCTCCAAGTGCTTACCATTAAGAAAGGAAAACCTTAAACAAAAATTGAAACTGGTGGGGTAATAACTAAAGGATGGAAGGAACACTATGCAGGGGTCAAAGACACAGTGGCCAAGATACTAGATCAGACAGTCTGAATCTCCATATGTGGAGTTACATAATGATTGTGCTATGCAACTCTTGTGCTAAATGGCAACACTGTGCCAGTGAAAGAACATACAAATGACATGCCAGGGATATAGCTGGGCGGGGAGGCAAAATGACAAAATATTACCCCCAATGAATAAAAAAAATCTGGCCCCAAATAAAATTTCCCTTCATTCTCCAAATTCCTGGCATTCCATAGAGTGAGACATGGAAAATCATCCATACCTAAAAGCCCTCTTCTGTTTGCTGTGCTCACATCCTCTGGGTCTCTTTGCCTGCCCCTTTTCTTTGGGTGCCTAAACTTTATTTCTAAATGCTCAAATGAAGTTTTTCTTTACTGTCATGCTAACAATTTGAGGAATTAAGGAAAATTCCAGGGACGAGGACAATATTATTATGGGGGGCAATAAACTTTGCCCTCCATAACTACATAACTACACCCTGATGGTACCACATGTGCAAGTCCACTTCAGCAACCTTGAACTAGATATGGTTCTTTCATATCTGATACATGTCCAGCAGCTTGCAAGATACACATGTGTAAGATACCAACAGGGTTCTGAGAGGTACAGTACAACCCCCGTATCTGTGGAGGATCCATTCCCAGACTTACTGCAAATAGTGAAAATTGTGAATAATAGTGAACCCTATATTTCAGGCAAGAGTTAGAATGATATAGAATCAGAGTTGGAAGAGATCCCAAGGACCGTCCAGTCTAACCCCCTGCTGTAAAGGAATAGTCCATCAAAGCGCCCCCGGCAGATGGCCATCCAGCCTCTGTTTAAAAGACTCCAAAGAAGCAGACTCCACCACCCTTTGAGGCAGCAATGTCTTCCAAACAGCTCTCAATGTCAAGAAGTCCTTCCTAATGTTTTAGATGGAATCTCTTTTCTTGACAATGAAATCTCTGGAAGTTGGAATCTCTGAAGCAGCAGAAAACAAGCATGCTCCATCCTCAATAGCACATCCTTTCAAATATTTAAACAGAGCTAACATATCTCTTTTTAACCTTCTCTTCTAAACATACCCAGTTCCCTCAGTCACTCCTCATAGGGCAAACTGCGGGTACCAGTCCCATGGATGGAAGGTTGTAAAGTATTGCTTAGCCCTGGGTTCCCCAGCAGAGTACCAGCAGCTGCCACTGGCCCTTTGTTGAATACAGCCATTGACTTGTGAGGGGAGGAACTAATCCACTAAAAAATGGCCTGGGGAACCCCTGCCCCAACAATGATTTCTCCATTCTGTTGAACAGGGAGAAAATGTGTGCTACTACTGTTTCCAAGAGTGGGGATATTCCAAATGCACTCCACCCTGCCCCTCCCTCCATGCAAACAGGCCCATCATCATCTCTATTCCACCTTTTCCAGATGGAAATAAAGGCAGATTACAACAGGTATAAAACATAAACCAATTAAAATTACAGTCAAGATTAAAAGGGAAATCCCCTAATCTTCATAAAAGCTGAAGCGCCTAGTCTGACCCCAGTTCAGGAACACAGCATGTCAAGATGAGGGGTACTGCCCACCCACATAAGAATTCTGACCCCAAAGGAATTTCCCCTTCACTCCCCAAACTGCTAGCTTTGCAGTAACTTACCATTCAGTTGCATATTTAAAAATGCAGTTTAGACATCCAAAGAAAAGGGGAAGGCCAAATGATCAAGGGAATGTGAACAACACAGCAAGTAGGAGAGTTCTAGGTGAGGGATGATTTTCAGTGTCTTTCATTGGAGGGGCAAAATTTTTATTTGGTGGGACAATGCTCTCATTTTGCCCCCACGTTTACCTCTGCCCCAGTTTTGCCCAATTTGTCCTCTGATCTCTTAAAACTCCCCCCCCCCCACACACACAAACTAACTGCCTCAGAGATCCTTCATTCTCCCCCACAGGTGGATTGTTGAAGGTTAAGTCCTTCTATTTGGTTCCCTGAAATCTGTGCAGAGGGCACACAGCAGAGCTTTTATGGTACTGTCTCCTATTTTATACAATCCCTTTCCCAGAGAAATATGCAAGACAAGAATCAAAGAGCTGGAAGAAACCCCCCCAGGCCATTTAATCCAACCCTCTTTCTGCCATGCAGAAACTCACAATCAAAGCACTCTTTGTAACAGATGGCCATCCAGCCTCTGCTTAAAAACATCAAACAGTGTATTCCACAAGAGTTTATTGTTTCTATTGTGTTTGTATGGGGGGGGCAGAGCATGAATGAAATAAGGCAAACCACATGCACCCATGAGTAATCCATGGCTTGTCCCACATATGTGGGTTTTAAGGTCCCTTTTCCAGGGCCAAAATTCCCTCCCTTGGCTGATGGTGACGGGAAGGGTCCTGGGCACTTACACGTTGACTTTGGCCCCTTTGCTGATGAGGTACTTCAGGCACTCCAGTGCCATGGCCCCATTCTCCTTGCTCAATACCAGGTGGATGGGCCGCCAGCCGGTCACACTAGCCAGGTTCACGTTGGCACCATATCGGTCAACCAACATCTGTATGCAGTCCAGACGGCCACGCAAAGCTGCGGTGTGCAGTGCAGAGAAACCCTAGCAAGGGGAAAGGAGAGGAACATGAGAGGATGAAAAGAGGACTTGTTGGTAAGAGCCATTCACAGTGTGCAGAAGAATAAACTTGGTCCTCCACACACTTCAGCCTCTGTCTTCCTCTGACTGAAACTGCCCTGAAGATTCATGGGATCAAGAACACCTATCATCAGCACTGAGTAATGAATACCATTCTTCCTATGGACAGGCACACCTCAGTTGACAAAGCCTCTCACAGTGTAGCTGTTTTTTACAAAGTATTTTTATGCCCACCAAAGCACTGCCTTTCCTCCTTTGTCTAGCCGAGAGGTTTATTTTTAACCAACATCAGCACTGGGAAGATGCAGCTCTTATGGAATCAGCATTGGGTGATGCAGGGTTGGAGGAACACAGACTTTCAGTGCTGGGCTGCAGCAGCCTATCTGCAGCACACAATGTAGGAAAACCTGAGCTAGGATTCTACCCTAACGGATCCTACTGTTAAGTATAATAACATCCAAAATCCACAAAACAGTGATACCTTTAATTGGACAACCAAAAAGCACCGTAGCCATGTGTGCTGGCATACAATAGGCAAAGTAAACAGCAGCTGCCTCTAGAATCCCTTCCTGAGTATGCATAACAGCAAAATAAACCGAGAAAGGGAAGAGCAGGTAACCTGTCTCATTAGTCGTTCCCCCCCCCCCCAATATGTTAGCAAAGTACATATATCTATAAATATGGCCATCATAATGGAAATGATAAATGGAGACTGGCCATCCCTGGATGAATTTTGGAAAAAGACTTCAGGTGGTCTCTAAAAGTTCAAAATGTTGTTTTGTTTCACATGAGCATACTGTCAGTTTGGGATAAAATGTCTACTGAATCAGGTTGAACTGCTCTTCTTTTTTGTGGTGTAGGAAACCTATTTCTTTCCATGTTATTTCTGCTCTGGTACTAAAATTTCTGTTAAAGATGTCATGCCAGGAACGTATTTACTTTGTCAACTGAGTTTTACCTGTGCAACTCAAGACATCTTTCGTACACAAGACTGTGGGTAAGAAAATACCTGATGAAATGGAGTGGAACCTTTATGCTCATGGAGTTATGCAGCAGTTGGGCAGCACTTCCTTACTAGAGAATTATAATGCTGGCGCTTAAAAAACCCCTATGGCCCTCCAGAGGTTTTGAACAATAATTCTCATAATCCCTGACCATAAATTACAGTAGCAGGAGCTGATGGGAGTTAGAATCTAACACAGGGTCTAATACACTGTGCCACTTTCCCCCCAGCCCTGCAAAGACTGCACTCCCAACCAGCAGATATTTCCATTTTCTTCTGCAGTCCCTCTCAAAATGGCAGGCGGAAGTGACATCATAGCAATTCCTGCTGCCATTTCGAGAAGGGCTCCAGAGGAAAGCAAAAGTATTTAGGGATGTTATGAGGTTCTGAAATATTTGTAGGGGAGGTACTTGCTTTTTCGTGCATTTGGGGGATTTTCTAGCTGGTTTGGGGACAAAATTGCCTGAAAATTGCCTTTTCTAAAAAATAAAATAAAAAAAATATATGGAGGTTTGAGGGACTGTTGTGGGCTTTTAAGGGCCAAGAATTAAGATCCAATGGCTGCACTGCGCCTACCCACTATCTGACCTTAGGAGAGCCATAAATTCTTCAAATGTAAATGAATTGTAAGGTGAAAAAAGGCACCCCCACACCCACTTCAAACAGAAACCATGCAGAAAAGAGACATTTACGTTAATATCGGCTTGAGTTGGACTTGCAGTTTTTTGAAGGCAGACCTGGAGCCAGCGCACATGTCCAGTGCTAGCTGCATAGTGTATTTCTTTGGATTTGATCTTTGCAGAAGACTGTCTGATTGACTTGGAGGAACTAAACAAGAAAAAAGGCACAAGTGAAGTCATTCCAGCTGTCCTTTCCAAACAGAGCCATGGAACTAAACCAAGAGGATGGTGTAAAAAGGTAAAAATTTGGAATGCAATGTGGAGAAGGGTTCTACCAATATAAATACCGTATATATAGACCAATATAAATGAGTCTGAGACCAAATCAAGGCTGAAATCTCACTAGAAGTGAGGACTGCTAAGTTGAAGCCTGTAGGGGTAGGCAACCTTTCCCCTTTAAGGGCCAAGGGACTTCAGCTCCCAGAAGCCTCAGCCATGTTGGCCAATAGTCCCATGTTGGCCAATAGCTCCTGGGATTCTGGGAGCTGAAGTCCCTCAGCCCTTAAAGGGGAAAGGTTGCCTACCCCAGGGACACATCATGAGATAACAGCACTCACTGGAAAAGACAATAATGCTTGGTAAAGTGGAAGTATGGCATAGAGGTTTGGACTATCCTGGCTCAGCCATGAAAACCCACTGGGTGACTTTGGACAAGTCACACTCTCTCAAAAGAATGGCAGTGGAAACCCTCCTCTGAAGAAACTGGCCAAGAAAAACCCATGACCCCGTAAGTTGGAAATGTCTTGAAGCCACACAACAACAACATTATAATAAAATAGTATAAACAAACAAGCAAACAAACAATAAAAATGGAAGGGAATGGGAAAAGAGTGGGAATAGCCCACAGTTGATTCAGTCAATGAAAAAAAAGCACTAGTTTCCAAATCCTGAACAGGGCTGCTAATAACAGGGATCTCTTAAGTGGTAGAATTCAAAGATATAGCCACATTAGTCTGTAGAACCAGTATGTATAGAGATCTTGTAGCCCCTTTGAAACGAATTGAAAGAAAGAAGTTGGCAGCATGAGCTTTCATAGACTTGAGTATACTTCCTCAGATGCATTTGGTGGATTTTCACTAAATTTCCACTCCACCAAATGGATCTGAGGAAGTAATAATAATAATAATAATAATAATA
>CM034708.1:1905237-1918171 GCA_020142125.1 Phrynosoma platyrhinos
AAGTAAATAAATAGTAAGATGGTGTCCCTTATATAAAATGGCAAAAACAAAGTTTGCTTTTTGGAATACAGTTGCCCCTCCGTTTTTGCAGGGGATCTGTTCTGGATCCCCCACCCCCCCATGAAAACAAAAACTCGCACATATTCAAGCCCCATTGGTGTGAATGGCTACATGCTCACGGGGTGCACATGCCATTTTACCCAGTGGGGCTTGCCAGTCCGTGAATTTTCAAGACTGTGGGCTTGAAGTCTGCAAAAATGGAGGGGCAACTCTCTCTCTCTCTCTCTCTCTATATATATATATATTTCAAACTGTGGATGGTTTAATCTGTCGTCCAATACCCTACTTCCCTCCACCTTTCCCAGCATTATTATCTTTTCCACAAAGTCCTCTCTTCTCATGATGTGTCCAAAGTACAACAGACTCAGTTTGGTCATCTTGGCTTCTTCTTCCAGGGAGGTTTCCGGCTTGATCTGCTCTAGGAGCCATTTCTTTGTCCTTTTAGCTCTCCATGGGATCCTCTGCACTCTTCTCCAGAAACACATTATCTCAAATGCATTGGTTTTCCTCCTATCTTCTTTCTTGACTGTCCAGTTCTCACATCCATCCATGGGAATAATAGGGAATACGATGGCTTGGATGATTCTGACTTTTGCGCTGAGTCGTATATATCTATGCATTTTAGGAACTTTTCTAGTTCTTTCATAGCCACTCTCCTCATTCTTAGTCTTCTTCTGAACTCCTGGCTGCAGTCCCCATTTCTATCAATGTTAGATCCCAGGTATATGGGAGTTCTTTTACTATTTCTATTTCTTCATTGTCTAGGTTGAACTTGTGAAGGTCCTCCTCAGGTGGTCATTGTTTTTGTTTTCTTTATGTTCAGCATTAACATATTAACATATGCAAATTAACATTTGCACTTTCTTCTTTGATCTTCCTTAGTAGATGTTCCAGGTCTGTGAGGTTTTCTGCTAGTATTATGGTGTCATCTGCATATCTTAGATTGTGCATATTATTGTTGTGGTTCGTGATAATATTACAGACCAGTAATACTAATTAAGAATAGTTAGCAGTATAATTATAATGATTAATGGGCCTAATATTATTATCAGTAGTTATAGTGATTATAATCATCATTATTGTTGCTAATAACGATAAGAGTGTATTAAAAAAGTGTGGGGGGAGTGATGCTTGAGGGAGAAAGCGTTCGACACGGGTGCAGCATTCACACGAGCAGCGTGTTTCGGAGCGCTCCCTTTCCCACCCGGCCCTCCAACCCTCACTGGCCTCCGTCCTTCCCCCGAGAAGCTGCCGGCGCTAGCGGTACCGACGCGGGAGATACGGTTGGGATGGCGCCGGTGCCGGCTCCGGCGGCCTCCTTTCGGGCTCCCCATCGCTTGGAAAGGCCGAGGAAGGCAGGCAGGCTTCGGGAAGGCCGATAGGCCTTGAGGCGTTGTCACGGCAACGGCTCAACCAGGCCGAGAGGGGGACGCGAGGACTGCGTGGTGACGTTAACGGAGGAGGGCGGGGCTTAGGCTCCTCGGCCCCGCCTTGCCCTCACGTCTGACCAATCAGCGGAGATGGACCTTGGAAGGGGCGGAGCGGAGCAGTGAAAGATTAGGGGGGGGAAGAGCGACGCACTTGCCTGTCAGTGTGTGTTATCTTCAACAAGTTCCCCAACTACTCAGGCCCTGAACTATGGTTCCGCCCCTGGCACGGCTTGGGTAGACTGAGGACTTCAACTCCCAAAGGCCCGTGCCAGCTTGGCCAGTGGTGAGGGATTGTGGGAGGTGTAGTCCTCACTCTGGAGCTATCAATGGCTAATTAACTGTCTAATAATTAATTTGTAAACCGCTCTGAGAGCCTTTGCGGCAGAAGAGCGGGGTGCAAATACTCTGAAGTGAAATGAAATGAAAAATGGAGTTACAAATGGCCCACATCATGACATAAAATGAGTGGAAATCATGCAGCTTTCCAGATTGTTTTGGACTGTGACTCCCAGCATTCCTCCTCATTGGTCATACTGGTTGGGGCTGCTGGGAGCTGCAGTACAACCACATCTGGAGCATGATTACCACTTTAGGGGTGCATCTACACTAGTAGAAACATTGAAGCTTGACACCACTTTAAGAGCTGTAGCTCCATCCTCTGGAAACCTAGGATTTGTAGTTTTGCAAGGCCTTTGGCCTTCTCTGCCAAAGAGTGCTGGCATCTCGTTGTTGTCAACTGCCCTCAAGTCTACCCCGACTCATGGCTACCCTGTGGATCATAGAATCATGGAGTTGGAAGAAATCTCAAGGGCCATTCAGTCCAACCCCCCCCTTCTGCCATGCAGGAACTCACAATCAAAGCACCCCCAGATGGCCATCCAGCCTTTGTTTAAAGACCGCCAAAGAAAGAGACTCCCATCACTCTCCAAGGAAGCGTCATCCACTGTCGAACAACTCTTACTGTCAGGATGTTCTTCCTAATGCAGATCCGGAATATCTTTTGCTGTAGTTTGCATCCATGGCTCTGTGTCCTAATCTCTAGAGAAGCAGCAAACAAGCTTGCGCCATCCTCAACTTGACATCCCTTCAAATACCAGTACTTAAACTGGGCTATCATGTTGTCTCTTAACCATCTCTTCTCCAGGCTAAACATCTGCAGATCCCTTAGGATGAAACACCTCCAAGTCCACCTGTCCTCCACTGGTCCTCAAAATTCATGCACATGACCTCCCTGATTGAGTTAATTCGTCTGGCATATGGGCTTCCTCTCTTTCTGCTTTCTTCTACCTTTCCCAACATTATTATCTTTTCCAATGATTCATGCCTTCTCATGATGGGACTGACATATGGAGTTTATCACACGGGAGGCAAAGCGCCCACATTCCGTGAATAAATGGTGATTAAATTTGTGAATATTCCACAAGAACGGGATTGTTTTCAGATGATGTCGCTGAATGTCACCATTATCCCGGCACCATTATCCCTGTGAATAAAGCGGCGAAATCACAACACTTTTTATTTTATATTTATTATTTTCGGGAAAATCCTCGTTTGGAGAGGCAATGCCCTCATTTTTAACCCCACCGTAGCAACCCATGCTTTCCCCAGCAATGGGATATAATGATCAGAGTGGCAAACTTGGGAGAACTGGGTTCAAGTGTCCATTGACACACAGACTCACTAGTTAATCCTGAGCCAGTCATTCTCTTTTAGCTTGACCTACGCCAGAGGATAGAAAATCAGCATGTGCTTTATAGACTATAGCAAAATGGATGGCTGCATAGATCACAAAAGACTATGGAAGGCCCTTAAAGACATGAGAGTGCCAAGGCATCTGATAGTCCTGATGAGGAATCTGAACTCAGGACAAAAGGCTACTGTCAGAACAGAAGACAGAGAAACAGAATGGTTCCCAATTGGAAAAGGAGTCAGAAAAGGAGTCAGAACATATTAGAAGAAAAGCAAGCTTGGACATGGAAGAGGGAGAAGTGAAAATAGGAGGAAGGAATATCTGAGATATGCAGATGACACCATAATACTAGCAGAAAACCTCACAGACCTGGAACAACTACTAAGGAAGATCAAAGAAGAAAGTGTAAAGGCAGACTTAATGCTGAACAGAAAGAAAACAAAAATAATAACCATGGAAAATCTTCACAAGTTCAACCTAGACAATGAGGACATAGAAATCAGAAGAAGACTAAGAATGGGGAGGGCAGGTATGAAAGAACTAGAAAAGGTCCTAAAGAGCAAAGATCTACAACTGAGCACAAAAGTTAGAATCGTTCAAGCCATTGTATTCCTCCCCACCATGTATGGATGCGAGAGCTGGCAGTTAAGAAAATGGAGAAAAAGAGAATAAATTCATTTGAGATGTGGTGCTGGAGAAGAGTGTTGAGGATACCATGGACAGCAAAAAGAACAAATACATGGGTCCAAGAACAGATCAAGCCTGAAATTTTCTTGGAGGCAAAGATGACTAAACTGAGGCTGTCATATTTTGGCCACATCATGAGAAAGCATGAATCGCTGGAAAGGACAATAATGCTGGGAAAGGTGGAAGGAAGTAGAAAGAGAGGAAGGCCCCATGCTAGATGGATGGACTCTATTAAGGAGGTCATGGGTATGAATCTGCAAGAAATTAGAGGAATCGTGGAGGACAGGGAGTCTTGGAAGTGTCTCCTCCAGAGGGTCTCCATGAGTCAAGAGTGACTCAAGGGTGGTTGTAAGGATAAAATGGGGAGAAGATGTGCATCACCCTGAGCTCACTGATGGAGATGCAAGGCAGCTTTTGGGGATGGGAGTTTCAGGGTTTTGCTCTCAAAGAATTTGACCTGTACCCCTATCCCTTCAATTTTTCCTTCAGTCCCCAAATTTCTAGCACTGCAGAGAAGGAGACGCTGAAAATCATTCACATCTTCAGCTCTTCTGTTTGCCACATTTGTCATCCCCTTAGTCACTTTGCATGCGTGAACCCCATTTCTAAATGCTCAGCTGACGTTTTAAGTTACTGCAATGCTAGAAATTTGGAGAAAATTTCACTGGGAGAGCAGAATTCTTATTTGCATGGAGCAATGCCCTCATTTCGCCCCTCCTCACAACTACAACCCTGTCAAAGAAGGGACTACAAGTGACTAATCAATCAACCAGTTACTGGAATTGGCAACTGGGCATAAAGTGGGCCCACCGACCTTGATGCTGTCTTCTTCATCTTCTCCATCTTCTTCCAAATCTGAGTCACTGACAGATTCCAAAATGGCTGTAGAGGAACACAGGGAGAAAGTTGCCACATACCCCTGCACCAACATTTCACAGTTAACAGAGAACAAACTACTTTTGCATCCTGTAATCAATCTGCAGCAATAGAAGTCAACTAAGGACAAAGGAGGAAAGTGGGAGGAGGAGAGAGAATCTAGGACATTTTCAAAGGAGCTGAAAAAGTGGGATGGCATAGGATTAATTGGGTCTGTCCCCGCCAAAGGATAGTTGGAGGGTAGGTAAATATGCAAGTCTCCCTAGCAGATTGTGTCTACATGAAGGTGAATGTGCAACAGCGTTGGAGTAGGGGCCAATTTCCACCTGTCTATTCCCACAAAAAGGTAAACCAAAGGTCCAGTTCCTTCCTTCCTTCCTTCCTTCCTTCCTTCCTTCCTTCCTTCCTTCCTTCCTTCCTTTCTTCTGTTTTACCTTTTCACCATTCTATTTGCCTGAAGTGTCAAATAAATCTTAACCTCTGCATTTGGGGTCTTCTGTGGCAATTTAGATTATTGAGTGAGAGGATGGAGACAGAAACAAATATGTAATACTGCTGCATCTTTAAATAGTTTTAATTCTAGAGATTGTTTAATTGCATTGTAAAAATATTGGCCAGAATCCTGTATCAGCTACTTAGTTGTTGTTGTTATTGTGTGCCTTCAAGCAATTTCTGACTCATGGTGACCCTAAAGCAAACCTGCCACAGGGTTTTCTTGGCAGAATTTGTTCAGCAGGGGTGTGCTATGGATTTCCTCTGAGGCTGAGAGTGTGTGACTTACCCAAGGTCACTCAGTGGATTTCCATGGCTGAGCGGGTATTTGAACCCTGGTCTCCAAGTGTGAGAGCCAGTGTAGCAAAATGTTTGAGTGTTGGGTTGTGACTTTGGAGAATGGGGTTCAGTTCCTGGCTTGGCCATGGAAACCCACTGGTGTCCTTGGATAAGTCACACTCTCCCAGCCTCAGGGAAGGCAATGGCAAACCCCCTCTGAGGAAATTTACCAAGAATATCCTGTGATAGGTTCACTTTAGGGTTGCCATAAGTAGGAAACAACTTGAAGGCACACAGCAGCAACAACAAGAAGTGTCCTAGTCCAACACACAAACCACTACATCACACTGGCTCTCTGGTGAAATTAACTCACAAGGACATACACCACCATGAGTCTACTTCGCTTAGTAACCTCTCTTGGCCCGATGCCCCAAATATGATGGCTATGCTGCATTATTCACCTGCGCTCATGCACCTGTGTGTTTAAATAAGCAAATTCCACTCACTTTTGAACATGGCTCTGCTCCTATCAGAGTTGGTTCTGCCATCCAATTGACATCCCTGTGGGCCCTTCATTGCTGGGGGGAATGGTTTCCTACACATCTTTGCAGGCACCATCCAACAGGTTGTCCTCCTTCCCCAAGTAAGTATTGATGGGAAGAGTATCTGAGTTGAACCTCTCTTGCCATATTAAGGACACCCACAACCATGAGGTTGCAACGGGTTCCTTCTCCCCAGCTCCCAGTTCCTTATTGTTGTGAAACTTCAAAACACAGTTTTGTGCATAGAAGGAACTGGGAATTGAGAAGAGGGAACCAACTTCAGCATCATCTCGCCACTAGCAAGACCCAACTAAACATCTGAAACGTCTAAATAATACTCAGTATTTTTGAGGTGGCTTATCAGAACACTTGCCCTAAGAAGGGGTGACAGCTGCTTCCTTGACAGCTTTAATAGAAGATTGGCCAGCTATCAGAAAGACTGTATTTTCCCATAAGGATCTTTCCAAGCTTTGGGATCACAAAATCCTAGAATCCTAGCATCTTGAAGGGGGCCTTGTGATCCATTGAACCCAACTCACTGTTCAGCGCAGGATCTCCAGCTAAAGCAGAAAATAAGCTTGATCCTCCCTCAACGTGTTGTTGTTGTTAACTGCCTTCATGTTGCTCTCGACCCATGGTGACTCTACACATGAGACATCTCCAGATCACCTGTCCTCTACTGCTCTACTTAGGTCCTACAAACTCTTATTTGTGGTCTCTTTAATAAAGTCCATCCATCTGGCACGGGGCCTTCCTCTCCTCTTACTTCCCTCCACCTTTTCTCACATTATTGTCTTTTCCAATGATTCATGCCTTCTCATAATGTGTCCAAAGTATGACAGCCTCAGTTTGGCCATCTTGGCTTCTAGGGTTATCTCTGGCTTGATTTGCTCTAGGAGCCATTTATTTGTCCTTTTGGCTCTCCATGGGATCCTCAGCACTCTTCTCCAGCCCCACATTCTCTCAAATGCATTGGTTTTCTTCCTATCCTCTTTCTTGACTGTCCATCTCTCGCATCCATCCATGGGAATAGGGAATACATGGCTTGTATGATTCTGACTTTTGTGCTGAGTTGCATGTCTTTGCATTTTAGGATCTTTCCTAATTCTTTCATAGCCACTCTCCCCATTCTTAGTCTTCTCTTGATTTCCTGTCTGCAGTCCCATTCTGATCAATGTTTGATCCCAGATATGAGAACTCTTTTACTACTTTCTACTATGTCCTCAACATGACATCCCTTCAAATACTTAAACATGGCTACCATGCCACCTCTTCACCTTCTCTTTCCCAGTCTAAACCTACCCAGCTCTCAGCAGGCTGGGAACCAGAAAGTGGATGTGATGAACTGGCCAAGAGCTTCCCTGTAAGGCTGGGGAGTTAACCGGTGTTATGATATGTGTAGTGTAACAGGATCCTGTGTAGTGTACTGAGGATCCCATGGACAGCCAAGATGACAAACAAATGGATCCTTGAACAGATCAGTCTGGAAATATCCCTCAAAGCCAAGATGACAAAGCTGAGGCTGAGAAGGCATGAATCGTTAGAAAAGACAATAATGCTAGGAAAGGTGGAGGGAAGTAGAAAAAGAGGAAGGCCACACGCCAGATGGATAAACTCAATTAAGGAGATAAGAAACATGAATTTGCAGGGCCTGAGCAAAGCAGTGGAGGACAGGTGGTCTTGGAGATGTCTCATCCACAGGGTTGCCATGAGTCAAGGTTGACTTGAGGGCAACTAACAACAGCAGCAACAACAACAACAGTGTACCAAGAAGCCATTGCATCTGATCAACCCACTGTTGATGGATTGTAGTCTGTGGCTATACAGTGATCCATTTGGTTCCAGGACCCTCCATGGATACCAAAATTGTTTGCATTCTCAAGTCCCATTGAATACGATGGCATAGTAAAATGGTGCCCCTTTTATAAAATAGTAAAATCAAGGCTTGCTTTTTAGAATTTATATATTTTAAAAATATTCTCAAGCTGTGGATCCTTGAGTCCATGCATACAGAATCCATGGATAGAGAGGGCTGACTGTACCCTAATTCAGCTGTTTCTCTTTCCAATCTTCCTTTGTTGTTTGTTTGTTTGTTCAAGGACTGCTGTCCTGAGATCAAAGATGGAATGCCCAGGAAGACTGAAGCGTTCTGCAACTGCTTTTGTGTATTCCCATTCCTAGTACCTGATTCATGTCTTTTATTCCTCTGGCTCAGAGACTGGCCTGTTTGCCAATGGAGAGTGCAGAAAGGCATTGTTGGCAGAGGATGGCATATATCACAAAGTGCCTCTGATATTGTGGGTTATGTGGTTAGGTCCTGTGAGGACATTCCCTGAGTAGATGTGTGAGTAAATTGCTGGAGAGAAGAGGTGGAAATCCCAGCATGCTGCACCCCAATCGACAGGAGGACAGACCTATGTTGCTTGCAGCTGCTGGTGCCTGGCAAGGCAGGACTGAAGGAGGGCTGAGCCAGGAGCTGCTACTTAGGCTGCATCCGCACTGCAGAAATAATCCAGTTTGACACCGTTTTAACTGCCCTGGCTCTGCTCTTGTGCCACAACAAACACCAATCCCAAGAATTCCATAGCATTGTGCTAAGGCAGTTAAAGCGGTGTCAAACCAGATTATTTCTGCAGTGCACATGCACCCTTAGTTAAGTAGCTAATCTAGGATCTTGGCCCTTGCATAGAAAAACAACAAACAAACCCTGCCCAAAAGCCTTTTGAAATTCTGAAGGGCACATCTGCCCTTATTGGCTCCCTTAGCAGGTGCAGTGATTAAGTGCCAGTACTGCAGCCACTCACTCACAGCCACAGGGTTGCGAGTTCGATTCCAGTCAGGGGGGTTGGCAAAATGAGTCCCCAGCTTCTTGGGGGCAAGTATCTTATGCATTGTAAACCCCTTAAAGACTGTTTAGTTCAGTATGAAGCGGCATAGAAATGTAGCTGCAACTGCTGTTGCTGAATCATCTGGGAGGAAGAAACTTGCCTTCCTGTGACTTTCTGCCCTTTTTCTTTTCAAAGCATTTGGCAATCCTGGCAGATTCTCCCCAATTACCTGCAAATTGACTGAAAATGTCTTCTGGCGGTTCCATTGGGGGTCTCTCGATGGTTGGCAGATGTCTATCAGTCCTACTTGGTTCTGTTCAGCTCCTCTCCCCCTCTGACTATTATGGCCCCAAAGTAATTGAACTTCTTCCACATCCAACAAGAAGTGAAACCTCCTTTTTCCCCTTCTGGAAGCCTGCTGTGCACAGCTGTGGTTTCCCCCACCCTGCTGCAAAAAGATGTATTTCTTATCATTCCCAAAAAGTTGCAGAAGCCAGGAAGGGTTCACCAGCAATTGCTACCCCAAAGGGCACAAGCAAGGTCCCACACTTTGTGTGATTTGATATCCTAACATCAGAGCTCAGGAAAAATGCTTCCAACTTATGGCCATCCTAAGGTGAACGTGTCATGGAGTTTTTTCAGAGGGGGTTTGCCTTTGCCATTGCCATCCTCTGAGGCTGAGAGAGTGTGTCTTGCCCAAAGTCATCCACTGGGTTTCAGTGGCCCAGCTGTGATTCAAACCCTGGTCTTTAGGTTTATAGTAACACAGAGTTATGCAATCCTAACTGATTCGTATTTGTGAGCCTTACATATTCAATAGCATAAGGTAGTTAGTCCTCCATTTATTTTGGACATCAACTCCCACAAGCCCCAGCCAATTTGGCCAATAGTCAGGAATTATGTGAGATGAAGGCCAAAACATCTGGACCCCCGCCCCCCATGGATACCAAAATCCATGGGTGATCAAATCCCATTCTTTACAACAGCATAGTAAAATGTTGTCCCTTATATAAAATGACAAAATCAAAGTTTGCTTTTTGGAATTTATATATTTTTGGAATATTTTCAAACCACAGATGCTTGAATCCGTGGATAAAGAATCCATGGATATGGTGGGCTGACTGTATTTCACTTTTCAAATTTCAAATTGGGACACCATGTACAATCAACATGTTTTACAGCAATAAAAGAGAGATGATGGAATTTCCTGGGGTCTGCCAAGCAGAGGAGAGGAGCAGGGAGTGCTGAAGAGGCCTTTGAGGAAAATGTGGGTGGACCTGGGAAACATATTCAGAGGTAGCCATGTTGGTCAGGCAGTAAAATACAACAAAATCCAAAATCCACAAGCAGTGATAACTTTATTGAATCATAAAATCATGGAGTCATATAGTTGGAAGAGACCCCAAGGGCCATGCAGTCCAACCCCCTTCTGCCATGCAGGAAGGCACAGTCCAAGCCCTCCCTGGGACAGATGGCCATCCAACCTCCAGTGATGTAGACTTGAGTCAGATGACTTGGACTTAAATTGGACTCAGGTCACTTCAATGACTTGACTTGGCCTTGACTTGGCAAAAATGACACACTGACTCGACTTGACTTGAGACGTATATTTTTAGTGACTGACTTGCTGGTGCCATTTATTTGGAGCAGCAGGTAAGACCTGCCCTCAAAGTGCAGGGCACATTTCTTGGAAGGAACAGCAAATACATTTGGCAATGGGCTTGAGGTGGAAGGATCCTTCAGAAGTAGTTTTTTTGTGGGTTTTTTGGGCTGTGTGGCCATGTTCTAGAAGAGTTTCTTTCTGACGTCTCGCCAGCATCTGTGGCTGGCATCTTCAGAGAATGCTGGCATGGAAGTGAGTGAGGTATATATCTACTGTGTGATCTTAGGTTGGGAGGGGTGATTTACACAAAAACTATGGATGCTGGCCATGAAAGCCTACGGATCCTTCAGAAGCTTTTGAAAAGCTTTAGAAGGATCCTCCAATATGCAGCAGGGACAAGCTGCTGACCAGACCTCAAGCCCTGCCTCAAGCCCATTGCCTAACATATTTGCTGTTCCTCTCAGAGATATGTGCCCCATGTTAAAAGTTGGCTTTCCACTTTGAGACTTGACTTGAGACTTGACTTGAAAGTATCTTGCAAGGACTTGAGACTCGAGACTTAACTTGAGAGATGGACTAAAAGACTTGAATCACTGCCAGCTTCTCTTTAAAAACCTCCAAAGGAGGAGACTCCACCACCCTCCAAGGCAGCAGCATCTTCCACTGTTGAACAACTCTTAGCCTCAAGAAGTTCTTCCTAATGTTTACATGGAATCTCTTTTCCTGCAGTTTTCCTTGCAGTATTGGGCCAACTCCAAAACATAAGATACAGGGTGATTCAAAAAGAATGGTACAGAACTGAATAAGGACAGCTTTCCTTTTGCAACATGCTTTTTGAATCACCTGGTACATTATGCAACCTTTCAAAGCTCCACTGGCTTCTTCACCAAGCAAATATATTAAAAATCATACAGGAGGAAGACGGTGGTGATTTAGACTTCCATGCCTACATTCTGCCACATGCATGATGCATTGTACTGTTTGGAGTTGGCCCAATAAAGGTATTGCTGCTTGTTGATTTTCTTGTATATGGGTGGATCTGGATTCTGTGATCTATTAAGGGGCGGTAAGAAGTTGTAGACCTCAAAGAGTTGTGTCAGAGCCCTGGGAAGCCTTAGCCTCCCGGGGATAGTATTCTGAAAGGATGCTCTCTGGGATCCGTTTCAACAACTCTTTGGGAAAAATTCGGAGCAGCTGCCATCCGATGTCCAGGGACTCAAAGATAGTCCGATTCTCATATGCTCCTAGGAGAAAGAGATACCATACAAGTATGTTAGGGGTCATTACTAATTTTTTTTAAAGCAAGGATATTTGCTTCTTTCTATATAAAAACATTTCTTTATAAATCCCTCATGTTCTAAGTGTCTTTGAGGTATTGCACAGTAGATGTTTTAAAAATATATAAAAATCATTCTTTAAAAACAGATCAAAACCAGGGCTGGGATCCAGTTGGTGTCACATTGTACATGTGGCGTACCATCAATGAAAACTTCATACATGCGATATGTGCAGTCCCACTTTTGGAAACTTGAACTAAATGAACCTTAGTTTCTTCCTTCCTCACTGCCAAGGACAGAGGTCATTCACTAGTCTGAGCCAGTAGTAAATGGAGGCTGAACTTTAAAGGCACTTTCCAGTGTGCTAAACCTATTTGATGTGGGGAGAGGGATGGAGTTTGGCACCTTGGGTCTCTTTCCTAAAATTCAGGCTCCAACCTGGATTTGCCATCCACTACCATGAGTGCCACCAGCTGCCCTTGTCATGGAATCATAGAGTTGGAAGAGACCCCAAGGGCCATTCAGTCCAACCCTCTGCCATGCAGGAACTCTCAATCAAAGCACCCCCTGGGACAGATGTCCATCCAGCTGTTTAAAGACCTCAAAAGGAGGAGACTCCACCAAAATCTATGAGGGAGTATGTTCCACTGTTGAACAGCTCTTACTGTCAGGAAGTTCTTCCTACTGTTGAGATGAAATCTGTTTTCTTGTGGCTTGCATCCATTGTTCTGTGTCCTATTCTCTGGAGCACCAGAAAACAAGCTTGCTCCATCCTCAATATGACATCCCTTCAAATATTTAAACAGGGCTATCATGTCAGCCCTTAATCGTCTCTTCTCCATGCTAAACATCCCCAGCTCCCTAAGCCGCTCTTCATAGAGCATGGTTTCCAGACCTTTCATAGAGCATGGTTTCCAGAGTTTCCACCTGTCCTACCTTGTGCAATGAACTGCCTCTCAAACTTCTGCAGAAACTCCAGGTAGAGAAGGTCATCGGCAGAGAGGGCTTCCTCTCCAACCACGGCTTTCATGGCTTGGACATCCTTGCCAATGGCGTAACAGGCGTACTGGGGAAGAGAAGACAAAAGCAAAGGAAGGGATGAGCATCCAGCAAGGGAGAGATTTCTCACCTTTGGAGTCAGTTTTGAGGGTTGCCAGGTTTCAAAATAGC
>CM034708.1:1947803-1959547 GCA_020142125.1 Phrynosoma platyrhinos
GACCCCCGTGTGATAAGGTCCATAGTGTCACCCCACAATTGACCTCCTCCCATCCCATCCCATACAGACATGTTAGTAATATTTTTTGTACTAATATTATTTATGAATCCTAATTTCTTTATATCACCAAATGTAATGGCAATAGTTACGACATAAACAACTCACAAAACATAAATTTGTTTAGATTGTTTTCTGATGCTCCAGAGACTGGGACACAGAGCAATGGATTCAAATGACAAGAAAAGAAATTTCACCTAAACTTTAGGAAAAACCTACTGATAGTGAGAGCTGTTCAACAATGGAAGACACTGCTGCCTCGGAGAGCGATGGAGTCTCCTTCTTTGGAGGTCTTTAAACACAGGCTGGATGGCCATGTGCTGGGAGTGCTTTGATAGTGTCTTCCTGCATGGCAGTAGGTTGGACTGGATTGCCCTTGAGGTCTCTTCCAACTTTAGGATTCTATGATTCTGTGATAAGTACATGGTGCATTGCACACATGCACACAGAATGCATTAATGCACATATATGTATGCATTGCACAATGGCATTCCTTGTGCACTTCTGCTTCCAAAGCCTTTGACAGAAAGAAGATTTCTTCATTGGACAAAAATGTCTGACTACATCTGTTTGTTGTTAACTGCCATTGAGTCGATCTCAACTCATGGCGGCCCTAGGGATGAAACATCTCCAAGAAGACCCTCTGTCCTCCCTTGCTTTGCTGAATTCCTGCAAATCCATACCCATGACCTCCTTCCTAGAGTCCATCCATCTAGCATCTGGCCTTCCTCTCTTCCTCCTTCCCTCCATCTTCCCCAGCATTACTGTCTTTTTTTTATAATTTTATTTACAATTAAACAGTTTACAATATTATATAAAATTTACAATCATTTGAATCGCTATCTTATGCCCTCTTAAGTCACCATCCATAATTAAACTTCCATAAGTTCGTTGACATTAAATACTTTTTATAGGTAATGTAAATCAAAGTCTTTCTTTATATCCTTAAGCTTGTCGTCTCTCTTGTTCTCAAAATAAAAAAAAAGATAATGAAAAAAAGAAAGAAAAGAAGAGATAGAAAAAATAACGCGTCTTCAATCTTACTTATTATTCTCAATAATATAAATCCTAATGACTATATCTCATCTGATTTGCTATCTTAACACCATCTTAATTTCACATATTCCTCGGTTGGTGACCAATCATTATCCTCTTTATCCATATCTTTTTGGTTTAATAAGGCCATTAATTTGTCCATTTCCTTCATCTCTAATCATTTCATCAACCAATCGTCCACGGTTGGTAAATCTTGATTTTTCCATTTCTGGGCTATAAGTAACCTTGCTGCAGTTATCATATATAGGAGAATCCTCCAGTATCTCTTTTCGATAACTGGGTCTAGTTTATTTACCATATTCAATATATATAGTTCTGGTCTCAGTTCAAATCTAATCTGCAAAATTTTTTGCACTGAATCATGAACTTTTTCCCAGTACTTTTTAATTCTATGACATCTCCACCATACATGAAACCAAGTCCCAACATTTTGTTTACATTTCCAACACTTGTTTGATTCGATGTTGTAAATTTTAGCAATCTTAGCGGGAGTCAAATGCAATCTTTGTTCCATCTTCCAGAAATTTTCTTTCAAGTCTTGTGACTTAGTAAATTTTGCCGTCTTTCTTCTACCGTACTCCTAATTCTCCAGATCAATTGTCCTCTCTATGTCCGTTGCCCACTTAATCATATTATTTGAAATCAATTCTCCTTCTTGTTTTCTATCCATAAGCATCCTGTAGAGCAGGGGTAGGCAACCTAAGGCCTGGGGGCCGGATGTGGCCCCCCGAGGCCTTTGGACCGCTGCCGCCCGCCATGATATTGATTATTGTTGTTATTACTTGTTCTTGGGGTTTTCTTGGCAAAATCTCCACAGGGGTTTTGCCATTATGGCTTTTCTGGGGCTGAGAGAGTGTGCATGCATATTTTTTTATGTCTTATTTTTTAAAAAATATTTATTTATTTATTTATTTATTTATGGTGCTTCGGCCCCCCAATTGTCTGAGGGACAGCAACCCAGCCCCCAGCTCAAAAAGGTTGCCTACCCCTGCTGTAGAGTCTACTCCAGGGACAGGCAACCTTTTTGAGACCTGGGCTGGTCTCCCTTAGCCCAGGTCTCGGCTGGGCCAAGGTGTGTGTGGAAAATGGCGGTGTGCACGCTCGCGCGCATGTGCACACCCTCCGCCGCCATGCGTGACCCCCCGCGCACGCTACCACCACGGCCTTTGTTGCCGGGGGGCCGGGGGAAATGGTGCGGGGGCTGGTTGTACGGGGGTTGGGGTGTGCGTGCGTGCACGTGCGCACACCCGCCCACTCCTCATAGCCGCCATGGGGCCATTCCAAGCCCCCCCCCGCCCTGATCCTTCGGCGAATTCGCCTCAGGATCGAGCGAAGGCACCCTGGAGGACCATTGCCAAGGTGCCTCTGCTTGATCCTGGGGTAAATTCACCCGAGGATTAAGAGGAGGAACCTTGGAAAGGTCCCCCCAAGGCCCCCCCGCCCCGATCCTTGGGCAACTTCACCCTGGAAGCCCGTCGCCACCAAGGGTCCCCCCAAGGAGGATTCCCTCGGCGGGCACGGGTCTCCTCCCAGGCACCACGCACTGCCGGCGCCGCAGCCGCCATTTTGTTCTCCAAAATGGCGGTCGCGACGCGTTTGCGCATGCGCAGTAATCCTGCACATGCACAAACATGTTGTGCTTGCCATTTTGGAGACCAAAATGGCGGTCACGGCATGCGCGGCCGTGCGGCGACCGAACCAGGTGGCGGCGGCGGCGGCGGCAGGGGTCCGCCTGGGCCAGTAAGTCCGGCGACCTGGGCCGGAACCGGCCCGTGGGCCGTAGGTTGCTGACCCCTGGTCTACTTGATCTCTTTTTCTCAAGCTTTATGAGAATCTTATCAAATTCTGAGGACTCTCCGTCAAATTCATCAAGTTTTGAGTCCATTTTAAAGCTTTCTTTTAATTGTGTATATAGCAGCATTATTGTCTTTTCCAAAGAGTCTCCCTTCTCATGATGTGTCCGAAGTACGACAGCCTCCATTTGGTCATCTTGGCTTCTTCCAGGGAGATTTCTAGCTTGATCTGCTCTAGGACCCATTTCTTTGACCTTTTGGCTCTCCATGGGATCCTCAGCACTCTTCTCCAGAAACACATTAAATCAAATGCGATGATTTTCTTCCACATCTGTAGGGGAAACTCTGTTTTGTTTGGAGGTCATGTTGTGCACCGGGGAGGAGTAACCTACCTACAATGCCGCCTCCTCCTCCTCCCATAATCTAGCTGTATAAAGAAATATCCTTCCTTTTGCTCTACTGGACCGGTGCTTGAAATTTTTGATCCATGGGAGCAAACCATCTGGCTTCCTGAGCTCTCACCCAATGCCAGGCCAGCTCCGGTTTGCTTTGCCAAGTCTAATGTCGGTATCTTTCTCACTAGCGCATTTGCCCATTATATATTTATGGCCGCTGTAGTTTCAGGTACACGCATTTAGCAAGATGCTGCCAGCTTATAAAGCTGCTCTGGTGACTCAAGGCTGACCCTGCTGCTCTCAGGAAGATTAAAGATTAAATGCCTTCCTCCGTACCGACATCTGAGCCACATTCTGGAGAGGCGAAAAAGGAAGGTGGCCGTCCAGTCCACTCTTACCTGGGAGTAAGCCACACGAAACATTGCTCTTGTGGTGGCTGTGTGCCTTCAAGTCCTTTCCTATGGCAACCCTATGGCAACCCTATGGCATGGGGTTTTCTGGCCAGGATTTGTTCCGAAGGGGTTTGCCTTTGCCTTCCTCTGAGGCTCAGGATGCATCTGGATTGTAAAAGTAATGGAGTTTGACACCACTTTAACTGCCATGGCATCATCCTATCAAATCCTATTTACAATTTAATATTGTAATAGCTTGATTCTATTTCATAATTCTGTATACAATTTAATAGTTTAAATGTTGTCGTCGGCTGCTTTCGAGTCAACTTTGACTCATGGCGACCCTGTGAATAGTTTAATTCTATTTCCATTGTCACTTTTGTACGTTTTTTAAAAAATTTTGTACTCTGCTTTTAAACTGTAAGTCGCTTTGAGTCCCAATCTTGAGGGGGAAAGTGGGATATAAATAAATATAATAAAAAATAATCCTGTGATTTGTAGCTTGTTGTGACCCCAGAGCTCTCTGACAGAGAAGGCTAGAGATCTCATAAAACTATACATCCTAGAATTCCATAGTATTGAGCCAAGGCAGTCAAAGCGGTCTCAAACTGCATTATTTCTGCAGTGCAGATGCAGCCAGAGAGAGTTATGGCTTGCCTAAGTTCAGTGGGACTTATGTCTGAGCAGCAGAGATGCAAATGTCAATTTCTCCCCAATTCTTTCCTTGCAAAAGACCCAGGCAGAAATCTAACCTCATGTTGGCACAGACTACTAAGTCTTACAAGAGGTGGCAACAGAAGCTTTGCTTCTCCCTAATGGCCAATAACAGTTGAGGAGCTACCACAGAATCATAGAACCATAGAGCTGGAAGAGACCCCAAGGGCCATCTAGTCCAACCCCATTCTGCCATGCAGGAACTCCCAATCAAAGTATCCCTGACAGATGGCCATCCAGCCTCCGTTTAAGGACCTCCAAAGAAGGAGACTCCAATATCTTCCATGGGAAGGTCTTCCACTGGCCAACAGCTCTTGATGTCAGGACGTTTCTCCTAATGTTTAGGTGGAATATCTTTTCATGTACCAGGTGCAGCTTTGAGACTAATCTGAAAGAAAGAAGTTGGCAGAGAAGGTGCAGCTCTGCTATGGAAATATGCCCAAGATTGTCCTGGCCGCTTGCAAGCAAAGGAGGAAGAAGGAGCAGTCTATACTCTCCCTGGAAGAAGCCAAGATGGCCAAACTGAGGCCGACACATCCTTTGTCCACATCCTAAGAAGGCAGGAGGCATTAGGAAAGACAATGATGCTACTGGGGAAGGTGGAGGGAAGGAGACAGATGGGTAGCGCACTTGCCCATCCGGATGCCGGATGGATAGATTCAATAAGGGAGGTCATGGGCATGACTTTGCAGGACCTGAGCAGAGCAGTGGAGGACAGGGGGTCTTGGAGGTGTCTCATCCATAGGGTCACCATAAGCTGAGGTCAACTCAAAGGCAGCTAGCAGCAACAACAGCCGCAAAATGCTCTGGAGGTAAATTGGCACCTTCCTCCCTTGGTGTTCAAGAGAAGTGGTTTAGAGAAGCCAGAGCTTGCAGGACTTTTTGAGAAGCAGGATCTCTCTCTGTGACTTATCTGCAAGCCCTCTTGGATGCCCTTCTTCCCCCTGAATTTAGCCGCAAGCCCCATCGCAGCTGGAAGAGGGAATGGATTTTTGCACCAACAGTACATTCTGATGAACTATTCCTTTTTTTTTGTAATCCAATATATTTTGCATGGCTTGGACATATTTATTTATTTATTTATTTATTTATTTATTTATTTATTTAAGGAGGGATTTGGTTTTTAATATCGTGCAGCAGATGGAGCTTTTAATGGGGGAAGGGACGCCGTGCTTCGATTTCATTATGTTTTATGTATGTTTTTTTAAAACTGATTTTTAACTTGCACTTTAAACTTGCGTTCAACTTTTTTTTTAAAAAAACTCATAAAATAATAATAATAATAATAATAATAATAATAATAATAATAATAATAAGTTTTATTTCTAAGCCGCCCCTCTGCTTAGAAATCGGGGCGGTGTACAGCATAATTTAAAAACAAGAGACAATGTAAAATTCCTATATCCCACCCCCTAATCCTCCCACCCCTTAAAACTAAATTAAATTATAATAGCAGAATATATAATATAAGTCTGATTTAATTGTGTTTTCATTTTTGTATTAAGAGTTTTAAAAAAAAACACAATACAACTTTTTAAAAACTCTTAATACAAAAGAATTAATTCTTTAAAAAATTATAAGTTGTGTGCTGCCTTGGATCCCCGTGCTGAGAAAAAGGTGGGATAGTAAATGTAATGTAATATAATATAATATAATATAATATAATATAATGGGCATTTTTCTTTGATGTAGACGTTCAGTTCAAGATTCAGTAGGGGTACATCTGCAGTGTAGAAATAATGTAGTTTGACAGCACTTTAACTGCCATGGCTCCATCCTACAGAATCCTGGGATTTGAAGTTTTGTGAAGCACCAGCGCTCTTGGGCAGAGAAGGCTGAAGATCTTGTAAAACTGCAGATCCCAGATTACATAGGATGGGGGTATAGGACTTATAGTGCTGTCAAACTGCATATTTGTGCAGGCAATGCCATTGTACACGTGGGTGGATGCCTGTGGGCACGGGGTAGAGCATATTTGGAGCCTCGGTTCAATTGCTCAATGCTGCCGTCCGGCACAAAGGTTGCATAGCACAGTTAATGTGCAACGGCAGCAGAGGTTTACCCTATCCTATGCAATGGTGACGCAGGATCTCAGCCAGAGACTTTTCAGGATCAGGGACATATAGAATCATAGAATCCTAGAGTTGGAAGAGACCCCAAGGGCCATCCAGTCCAACTCCATTCTGCCATGCAGGAACTCCCAATCAAAGCATCCCCAATAGATGGCCATCTAGTCTCTGTTTAAAGACCTCCAAAGAAGGAGACTCCACCATTCTCTGAGAGAATGTGTTCCACTGTCAAACAGTTCTTAGTATCAAGAAGTTCCTCTTCATGTCTTGCATCCATTGTCCCATTATGTCCTATTTTCTGGAGAAGCAGAAAACAAACTTGCTCCATCCTCAATATGATGACATCCCTTCAAATATTTAAACAGGGCTATCCTATCACATCTTAACCTTCTCTTCTCCAGGCTAAACCTACCCAGCTCCCTAATTCTCTCCTCATAGGGCTTCATGGTTTTCAGACCTTCCACCATTTTAGTTGCCCTTCTCTGGACATGTTCCAGCTTCCCATCATCCTTTTTGAATTGTGGTGCCCAGAACTGGACGCAGAATTATTCCAGGTGAGGCATGACCAAAGCAGAATAGAGGGGAACTATGACTTCCCTTGATCCAGACCAGGGGTAGGCAACCTTTTTGAGTTGGGGGCCGGTCCTCCAAAGTCCTCCCCTCCGCTGGGCCGAGGGGGGGGGAATGGCAGCGTGCCGCCGCTGCTGCCACAGCGTGCTCGGCCGCAGCTGCCTCCACACATGTCACGCCCGCCATTTTTATTTCCAAAATGGTGGCCGCGACGTGTTTGCACATGTGCAGGAGTACTGCGCATGTGCAAATGTGTTGCGGCTCCCATTTTGGAAATAAAAATGGCGGCCGCAGCACGCACGGCCGCGCGGTGGCGATAGCGCACCGTGGCGGCGGCAGGGGTCTGTCTGGGCCGGTAAGTGTGGGGACCTGGGCCGGAACCGGCCCGCGGGCCGTAGGTTGCTGGCCCCTGTATTAGATTGTTGCAAATTAAAAGATGCATATCAATGGTAACCAGTTTCTAGCTGTTGTTGAAATGTTGTAAAGTTCGAACTCTCTTTCCCACCTGGACAATGGCTTTGGACCCGGCCACTTCCAGCACCTGTCCACTTCGCTGTGTCCCATTTGGAAGAGTGAAGTTGACAATCTCAGCATACTGGGCAAACTGCAAGACAAAAAGGGAAATAAATTAAAATAAAATAACCAAGCCACAGTAAGAAAAGCACCAGGAGGGCCATATTGTTATAACTTTATCAAGTCATTTTAAACTTATTTTAGTAGTTGCATTTAATTAAATTTTTTAAAAGGGGGGGTAACTTGTTTTTATCATGTTTTATTGTTCAATGTGGGGTTTGTTTTATCTATCTTAACGATGTAAGCTGCCTTGATTGCCTTGGCAAAAGGCAGGATACAAAAATAAAGTTTATTATTAGTTTATTAATAATAATAATAATAATAATAATAATAATAATAATAATAATAATAATAATATAGTTTATTTACATATCCCGCCTCTCCCAGCGGATCGAGGTGGGAGTACAAGATAAAAGAAAATACAACTAGCTAAAACATAACAATAAAACCACAACAAAATGAAGTGATAAAACAAAAATAGCAACACAATTAATACAATTAAATTTTAAAATTACAATAAAATTACAAAGTTATTAAAATTACAGTAAAATTACCAATGTCAAACTGGGTGATGGTGATCTTTCTTTTCACCCGGGAGGTCTCTGATCTTATACTTCAATTAGGGATATATATAATTAAAGACACTTATCAGGACAGATAAGTATGAAATGCAATTGCAGCCCCTGCCAGTGTATCAAGCACTGCTTTAGCTTTGAAGGGCTCTTGTGCCTTTGGTTAAACACTGACTGTTTGAAAATTCAGACTGTTTCATTTCCTACTTTGTCACGGAAACATTCATGGTTAAAAAGCATGTTAATTTCACCTTAATGAAACTCTCTTTTGTTGTTGTGTGCCTTCAAGTCGCTTCCAACGTATGGCGACCGTAGGATAAACTTCTCTTGGAGGGGTTTGTTTGTTTTTGAAGCTGAGAGTGTGTGACTTATCCAAAGTCACCCACTGGGTTTCCCTGGCCAAGTGGAGATTCGAACCTTGATCTCCTGAACTGGAATCTGTCAGGAGTTGCATGTGCTTTTGTCCTGCCACAATTTGTTGGGTTATGTAGTGATGGGATATATAGTAGTTATATTATGATTTAGGAGGGTGAGCTGAGATACAGTGGATGAGATAACACAGGAAAGGAGGCAAAGTGGCTCAGGGGCATTTATGCAGAAGTGTCTGTCTCTGATAACAAAGGAAAAGGGAAAAACTAATTGTCTCAAATAAGAAGTAAGCCCACCTAGGCAATTGTAACGTGTGTTGTTAATAATAATAATAATAATAATAATAAATTTTATTTATATCCTGCCCCTCTGTCACGCAATCGAGGCGGCTCACAACAATTTAAAAACATCATACAATATTAAAATACCATCCAAATCCCACCGCCTCCCCACCTCTTAAAAAGGGATTAAACAATTTTTACATTAAAACAATGATTCAACCACATAATTAAAGCAAACCATAATCAAACCAACAATAATAGTGTTGGTCAGTTATGACAACAAATGTCACCGGACTGGATCTAGAGTTTCTTAATAAAGGTTTCCTGAGTTTTGAACTCCAAAGCCTGGTTTTTTGAACATCGAATCCTGCTAGTTTTGACATAGGAAATTATCAGTGAAAGGGGGAAAGGGGAAGAAAAAGGCACAATCCTGGCTAAATCGTGCAAAAATTGTGTGGAAGATTTTCAAACGACGTTGTGCTCATCCAGGACTTATCCCAGCTCCAGCCACAAATCGTTCACTGGGAAATCCCGTGCATGGCTTCTCAATAGTGCGACTGAAGCACGATTGCCAGGACGCGAAAGCTAATCACGTTTTATTTGCACTATTGGGGAAGCAACCCGGGACCTTTACAATTTAAGGAGTCTGTATTTCGGCACAGGCAATTTGTTCCAATTTCGGTCTTGTTTGAGGTGTAGGGCATGGTATGGTTTTGTTGTGAACTGTCGCACTCTCAAAGTTTAAAAGGACTGCATTTAAGTAAACTGGACCTTTAAAGTTTAAAGGCATTGCATTTCAGCATAAGCAATTCACTCCATTGCCAGGATTGGGTTTGCAGTGGATTTCAGTCTTGTTTGAGGTGTAGGGCATGAGTTTGTTTACACTGGATTAAAATACTATGGTGAAGTAATACATTTTATTTTATTGTATTTTACTCTGTGCAGGGCGGGAATATGATTTGAAACTGCGCATGCATTAAAAGATCAATTCCAATGTACTCATGATTCATTCACCGATATGTGCGGAAAGCAATCGCTCTATTCTTTGGGTTTTATGTCGCCTTATCTCGCAATTGTGCGAGTGTGCAAAAATATTGAGCGCTATAGTGGTGCTGGTTCTTTTTGTTTTCACGGCCACTATTATTGCTGAATTGGCCCTGGCGTGATAATCTCCCCAGTCCAATGCTCAAACCATTATACCACCCCACTGGCTTTTTAAATCCTCTGAACTGGTCTTTTTCATGCAATCATACATTGCATGTTGGGTTCTCAGAGCTGGGAGTCCAAAAATTTAACTTTTCTAAGCTAAGGGCTGAAAGGGCATTATGGAGCCTGCAATGGGAATTGCTCTCTACTTGGTTGGGAGCCTTGGAGATGGCGAGGTACGCTGCCCCTGCCCATGGAGGTTTCATTGAGCTTCTCATAGCTAATCTCCACCGATTGCCACAAGGGATCATAACAGCGTGCCGTGGAGCGGATGCCAGGCCAGCATGCTTACATGGGAAAAAATTCCATTAAAATCAAAGGGACTTTACTTCCAAATAAATCTGTTTAGGCTCGGAGGGAGAAACAGTAGGAATGTAGAATGGACCTAATTTCTGGCGTCGGGTTGACAGGTCCGTGAGTGGGTCTGGGTGGCCAGCAATTAAAAACCAGGCATTCCACGCTTGTACACAATGCCCCCGTCCGAGGCGCATTAAAGCACACTCGAGGCTTTGTCAGGTACCGGCCGACACAATGCATGGCCTCTACAGGGCCTTTCATTCCGATATGTGCAGGAGGGGGATTAATAAGATCAATTAAAGAGCCGGATCACAAGAGATTTTCCCCATTGCAACCCCAGTCCTTTAGCGCCTTAGCTTAAAGTCCAAAGTACAGGCTCAGAAGAAAGGAGGCATGTTCACAAGAAAGACGCTGGACTCGATGCTGGAGGAGTGAGATGCGGCTATTCTGAGAAACTGGAATCCTGTGTCCAGTTCTGAAGCCCAAGAAGGCTATTGACCAGCTGGAATGGGTCCAGAGAAGGATGACCAAGGGCCTTTGCAGACTGCTAGAAATAGTGCAAATTGAGTCCACTTTAAGGGTTAGGGTTAGGGTTAGGGAATCATGGGAACTGTATTTTATTGTGGCACCAGAGCTCTCTGACAGAGAAGGCTCAATGTCTCAGGAAAAAACAACAATTCCCATGATTCCCTAGCACTAACCCTAACCCTAAAAGTGGACTCAATTTGCACTATTTCTGGCAAGATGGTAAATGGCCAAGCTCTATTAGGAACAGCTTAGGGAACTGGGTTTCTCTAGATTGGAGAGGTGACATTGAATCATAGAGTTGGAAGATACCCCTAAGGGCCATCCAGTCCAACCCCATTCTGCCATGCAGGAACTCCCAATCAAAGCCATCCAGCCTCTGTTTAAAGACTTCCAAAAGAAGGAGACTCCACCACCCTCCCAGGGAGGATCTTCCACTGTCAAACAGCTCTTACTTTCAGGACATTCCTCCTAATGTTGAGCTGGAATCTCTTTTCCTACATCTTGAAGACACACAAGAACAACAACATACCTGCAAAAAACATAAAAGTGGGGAACCCGAGCTGGTTTTTCAGAGGAATTAACCTCTTTGGCCACTAGGGGTCACCCTTTCAAACCGTTTCCTATCTAACGATATAGAAGTGACAGATTAGACGAAATGGGTAAGAGGTCTGGGGTGCATCTACATTGTAGAAATAATGCACTTTGACACCACTTTAACTGCCCTGGTCCCAGCTTCCAGAATCCTGAGATCTGTAGTTTGGTGAGGCACCAGTACTTTTGGGCAGAGAAGGCTAAAGACTTTGTAAAATTACAAATCCCAGGATTCCGTAGGATGCTACTGCACTTAAAGTGGTATCAAACTGCATTATTTC
>CM034708.1:1987411-2000533 GCA_020142125.1 Phrynosoma platyrhinos
TGATCTATGCAATCAAAGGCTTTGCCGTAGTCTATAAAGCACATGCTGAGAAGCCACAACTTATAAGAAAAGACAATAATGCTAAGAAAGGTGGAGGGAAGTAGAAAGAGAGGAAGACCGCATGCCAGATGGATGGACTCAACAAGGGAGGCTATGGGCCTGAACCTACAGGACCTGAGCAGGGAGGCAGAGGATAGGGCGGCTTGGAGATGTCTCTTTCACAGGGTTGCCATCAGTTGCGATTGGCTTGAAGGCAGCTAAGAGCAACAAACAGAGGCTGGATGGCCAACTGTCGGGGGTGCTTTGATTATGAATTCCTTCCTGGCAGGGGGCTGGACTGGATGGCCCTTGGGGGTCTCTTCCAACTCTATGATTTTATGATTCTACAAAATGCATGTGTACAACAAAGATTCAACCCAGATTCTACCTGGATTATTTTCACTATCTGAATAAGCCCTTGTTAGACTAAAAGCCAGCCCTGGGACTAGTTGCCCTATCCTCCCAGCCATGGCTTTCCCTTACATAAGCTGCAACCTCCCCCTGCCCCCCAATATCACTCTATGGGTATCTTAATGCATCTTCCAGAGTTGCAGCATTAGTCCTTTGGCAGCGAAGGAGCCGGGCCCCATTGCCAAGGGATCAAACACCAGACAGGGCTTTGCTTTTAGCACCTTTGGCAGTGAACTGCACCGTTTTGCTCGAGACAGCCTGGAAGAAGGAAGGGGAACCAGCTGCCCACTCAGCCATGCTGAAACCTGAACCTCTAGCCAGACTCCCTCCTCATCCTCACCAAGCCAAGCATCCTGCTAAGTGCCTCAGAAGCCCTGGGCCTCCCTCCTGGCTGAGTCCCAAGAGAGGCACCTTGCAAACATCACAAGTGCTCAGCTCTTGTTCTCCCTTCTGTTAAATGGCCAGCCAGTTGCAAATGCAGCTCTCTCCCCCTCTTTTTGCAAACCGTCAGACAGAGAGATTTATTTGGGTAGCACCTGAGAGGTTTGAAAAGCAGCCTTTGAGTTTTTCCAATGATGGCTGGATCCAAAGAGGAGGATAGTGGAGTTTAAAAATTCATGGAAACTGCCGGGCGAGGGATCACCGAGAACCACGTCCCAGCTCCCACAGTTCCACAGACTGGGAGAATATCCTTAAATTATTACTAGGTCAAATGTGTGTTTTGCAGAGACAGATGTGGGTAGGTCGGGCTTAGAAAAGATTCAGGACAAGGTTGTATCGCCGAAAGGCTGGTAAACAGAGAAGTAGCTATGTGGGGGCACAAAATGAAGGCACAGCTCCCCAAGTAGGAATTCAGCCCCAAACTGAAATGAAATATTCCTTCAGTCTCCAGAAAGTGAGACATTGCAGAAAGTGAGACACTGAAAATCATATTGACCTAGAACTCTTCTACAATGGGCCCTCCACATTCACTGGGGTTAAAGGCGCAAGACTCGCATGAAAGGTGGGAGAAACAAATAAAGAAAGCTATCTCTATCTCTATCTATCTAACACCTCTCTAGGAATCTCTAGGTCCTCCAGGAATCTCTAGGTCCTCCAGAATTGCACTGGAGGACCTATGAGCTCTAAGTCCTCCAGCATGATTATATGATGGTCAACATCTGTCAGAGTCATGCTGGAGGACCCAGAGATTCCCAGAGAGAACATATAACCCAAATCCACAAATAATCCAGTCTGCAAAAGTCAATGCTGCAAATATGGAAGGTTGACTGTTCTTCGAACTGTAAAGGGGTGATTTGAGAATACTCTGGGGTCAGCCCATTGGACAGGTCCTTTAAAGGTCACAATAAAAACCAGAGTGGATTCATTGCCCAATCCATGCCAATATGGGAGCCAGCAGAACAGCAGCGTCCGAGGCCGCTGTCCAAAGAAAGGGGCAGCAACAAAGAACTGGAGAAGCGGGCACGCTTTCCTGCCATCTGTCCATGCTATGCAATTGTGGGATTTGTAGTTTGTTGTGGCACCAGAGAAGGCTCAATAGCTCACAAAATCTACAAATCCCAGGATTCCAGAGCATTGAGCCATGTCCATTAAAGCGGGCTCAAACTGTATTATTTCTGCAGTCCAAGTGCAGTCTGTGATGACCTGGGTTTCTCAGCTGTGAAGTAAAGAACCAAAAAGATCCTTTTCTTTGGCTCTGGCTGAAAGACTGAGTTTATGGATAGACCTCTTTGGATTTTACACTCACGGAGGGTTTCATGGAAGGGCTCTGTGTGTTTTTGATATGTGTGGGTCCATAATATAACAGCAATGCTATAATTGGAGGTGTGAATCCTTCTGCTGTCTTTTGCATCCCCTATAGAAGCATTTGGACATTTTTATCTGATGCAGAATGTCCATATTCAGATCACAGACGGTGAAATGGAATTACCCATGGAGTGCCAATACACATGCCTGTGCACTGTGGATGAGTGTGCGTTGCACATGGGTGCATGCAGAGGTGACATGCAAATTTGGTTGTGTCATTGCACATTTGATGCCTTGGGGCAGTGATGGTCAGCACAAATGTACACTCAATTAATGCATAACTTCATCTATGGAGATTTATGTGGCACAATTCGAATGTAGGATGTAGAAACAATGCAGTTTGACACTGCTTTAACTGCCATGGCTCAATGCTATGGAATTCTGGGAACTGTAGTTTCCTGAAAGATTTAGCCTTCTCTGCCAGAGAGCTCTGGTGCCACAACAAATGACAAATCCCAGGATTCCATAGGATGGAGTCATGGCAGTTAAAGCAGTGGCAAACTGCATTATTCCTGCAGTGCAGATGCAGGCTGTGATGACATAGGTTTCTTAGCTGTGAAGTAAGGAGCAAAAAAGAGTCCATCTCTTTTCTGGCTCTGGTTGAAAGAGTGAATGGATGGACTGCACTCTTAGGACTTTATACTCAGGAAGGGTTTTGTGGAAGGGCTCACTGTCTTTGTGTGATGTGTGTGAGTCAATGATATAACAGCTACATTATATGTGAAGTCGTAGGCTTTCATGGCTGGCAACCATAGTTTTTGTGGGTTTTTCGGGCTGTGTGGCCATGTTCTAGAAGAGTTTCTTTCTGATGTTTCGCCAGCATCTGTGGCTGGCATCTTCAGAGAAAATTCAGAAAATTCTCTAAAGATGCCAGCCACAGATGCTGGCAAAACGTCAGAAAGAAACTCTTCTAGAACATGGCCTCACAGCCCGAAAAACCCACAAAAGCTACATTATAATTTGAGGTGTGAATCCTGCTGGTGTCTTATGCATGCATCCAGGCTGCTCCTGGAGTATTCTGGTCTGTGTGGACTCAACCCCAGAATCCTTGAATTGGAGAGGGCTTGATGCAGAAAATCGAGATTGGCAGCACTCAAAAATGGATCACGTGGTCCAGACACTTTGCACCAGAATCAGGGATTGGGCCCTGTGTCATCCGGACTCCTTGCCGAAAGGATGTGGGTGGATGTTTTATTTGGCCCTTGTGGACAAGCCCTATGATGTCGCCATTTCGGTCGTGTCCCCTCTTCATCTTCTCATTCCCAGACTAAACTTACCCAGCTCCCTAAATCACTCCTCAGAGGGTTTTATGGTTTCCAGACCCTTCACCATTTTGGTCACCCTCCTCTGGACATGCTCCAGCTTCTTAACATCCTTTTTGAATTGTGGTGCCCAGAAGTGGTCACAGGATTATTCCAGGTGAGGCTTGACCAAAGCAGGGTTTCTGGCAAGACCCCCTAGCTAGAGATCTCCTGGTATACCTTCTTGGTAGTCTCTCATCCAAGAACCAACCAGACCTAATCCTGTTTAGCTTCCAAAAGCAGAATTGACCAGAGGTGTCCAGGTTGATGTGGGGGCACATTGGCAGTGCCAAGCAGAACTTGTTGGGCAGAGCCTCAGACCCCCTGCAAGAAAAGGAAATCCCTAGAGATGCAAAAGTGGTCAACTGAAGGAGAACAGTTTGAGCATAACCATCTCTCTGACATGTCTGTTTTCCATCCATTTGTTTCCATTCCCTTCTCTCAGTCACTGGGGTGCTGTGTCTGCTGTGGACTTTATTCTAAATATTAAAGGAACTATCCAATTTCATGAACATTATCCTCCATACAGGACTGTACTTTTAAAGTTCAAACTAAAATCTGGAATGATTTAACTTCCAGGGATATTTTCCCCAAATGAAGTAATATTGCATTGCAGTAACCTTGACCTGCAGACTAATGCTAAGAAGATGCTGGCTCAGCACTGGACCATTTCATCATTGTGTTGGGATGTTCCTTTGTGGGACTAGAACTCCCAGAATCCCCTGGGCAGCCTAGATATAATTTATCTGTCTGTACAGCCATATACCAGCTGGTGGACTCTTTGTCAGTGAAGCAGTGAATCCTTTCCAGGTATTGGACCCAAGGCAGATATCTAACATGGTAGACCCTATGCATCCAATTCAGTCTAGCACTTTGGACAGTTCCTCTGAAGCTGAGGTTAAAAGCTGGAGTAGTTCCACTGCCCCACCAACATGGAGACCAATGGGAAGACTTGCTTACAAAGTACAGTTGTCCTGTGGAAGTCCAGAAATACAACAGACAGGGAAGGAGATAGAGTCAAGAAGGGAAGACATTGCCTTTGGCCCATCCAAGCTGCTTCCCCATCTAGCTCAGCTCTGGCTGGTAGGTGCTTTCCTGATTCTCAAGTCTTTCCTGATTCTCAAGGATGTCTTTCTCCTCATCTGCTCACCATTGATCTTGCTATTTGGAAATGCCAGGAGTTTCATGTGGGAACATCTGTGTTGCGTTCCTGCCAAACTGTGCTGACTCCCTAAATTCCATTGATTCAGTGGGTCTACTTGGGAATACCAATTGCATTCAAGTGTGTGTGTGTGTGTTTAGTACTTCTTAGGCTGAGACACCTCAGAACAGGGATTGGAGACAGAAGGTCTTGGAGATAGAGTCATAGAACTGGAAGAGACCCCCCAAGGCCATCCAGTCCAACTCTCTTCTGCCATGCAGCAAGACACAATCCAAGTACTTGGGACAGATGGTCATCCAGTCTACAAAGACCTCCAAAACCTCCAAAGAAGGAGACCCCACCACCCTCCAAGGCAGCATCCTCCACTGTTGAACATCTCATACTGCTAGGAGGTCTTCCTAATGTTGAAGTGGAACCTCTTTTCCTGTAGTTTGAACCCACTATTCTGTGTCCCAGTCTCTGGAACAGACTTGCTCCATCTTCAATATGAGATGTTGGTGGATCACATCTCCCAGCATTACTCACTACTGGCTGCTGGGAGTTGCAGTCCAGAAACATCAGGAATGCCACATACATCCTGTTCCTGTCTTGGCAGAAGGACTCTCATACCCTTTTGGGATGCAGAAGGGGGATGGAGGACAGGAGCCCAAAATCCCAGTCTTTTGTAGCCATTACAGTACAAGACAGAATAGCAGGGATGTATGTAATTCTTCCCTCATGTCATTCTTGAAGGAAACACAAATGAGTAATTTTTGCAGTTTTCTTCTCACTGTGTGAAAGTCCTCAAGAACGGCCTAAGAAGACTATTCTCAGTTGGAGACTTGTTCTACACAAAATCTACATGTGGTTATTCAGTGCAGAAAACAGCATTTTCTGTGCATAAAAATACTATTTCTGCTGAGATATTCCTCTATGTCTGTATAAGCATTAATTTTTGTGCAGAAAATGCTGATCTCTGTGCAAAACAACCGTGCACAAATTTTGTGCAGAATAAGTCTTGAATTGCAAAGATTCTGATCAGTCCAGGATTCTTTCCATCAGGGTTTTTTGACGGATTTTTGTCCAACCATTTTTGGGAATATTTTCAAATATTCTTCCCATCCCTAGAGGTCAAGCCCTGCTGTGCTGGCATCCAAAATGCAACTGAGAGCCACCATCTCCCCCTAAGTGGCCCAGCGCTCCCATCATGCCCAGCCGCTGTGACGAAGGTGGGTGCCTCTGGGGATGATAGGAGCTGTAGTCTGCCAAATGCAGACTCCCCTTTCCCCTCCCTTCCCAAGGCACCCTCCAGTCAACCACCTCACACCAAGTCTTGTCTGTAGTTGTTCATTTTAATTTCCGTGAAAGGAACGCACACTCACGCTCACTCACACATACACACGTACAGGCACACGTCACAAGTTTTGTTGTTGACATTTGGTAAATCGTCTTTGAAGTCCCACTGGCAAATACGAAGCCCCACGTGGGGTGGAAGGAAAGAAGGAAGGAAGGAAGAAGAGGACAAGATCCGGCGTGAAGGGGAGGAAGGTTGCCGGTGGAGAGTAAGGGAGGGCCTGGGGCATTCCTTTGACACTCTGTTTGTCTTAATTAATTATTATAATTATTATTTTAATTATTATTATTATTATAATTATCGTCGTCGTCATTGTCATAACCGTGATGGCCACGGTGGCCGTCACGGTGGCTTAAGGGCTCGGCTTCTTGCTGGGTAGCGCACTGTCTTTCCTCTCCAGCCGCATGTAAGGCTCAAAGGCGGAGGTGCCCAGTCCGTAGCCACCGGGCAAGTCGTGGAGGCCACTCAACAGTGGGCCACTGAAGCACAGCGGGGTGGCGGGGAGCCGCGGGGAGGCCGAGGTGGCAAGGGAAGGGACCTGCAAGCTGAAAGCCCCGGTCCCAGGAGGGCTGGCCCCACTGCTGAGGGTGGGCGAGGTGGTCTCTGAGGTGCCCAAGGAGGACCCGTTGCCAGAGGAAGCGCTGATAGGGTTGGAGCCCGGGGAGAGCAAGGCAGGTGGGGCCGGGACGGAGAGCAGCCTCCCTTGCTCCAGAAGTCTCAGGATGTTGCAGGTGGCAAAGGATTCCGAGGTGGAGGTGGAGCGCTTCTCAGAGTCCCGACTCTGGTCCTTTTTCTGCTTGGTGCGACGGTTCTGGAACCAGACCTTCACCTGTGGAAGAGAAGAGAAGAGAAGAGAAGAGAAGAGAAGAGAAGAGAAGAGAAGAGAAGAGAAGAGAAGAGAAGAGAGGGTTACCACCTTGCTTGGCTCCCATCTCGCTGCTATTTTGCACATGACTGTGTGCTGTAGGCATTTCAGTCTTGGATTAGTACTCTAGGAAACTGGGTTTCAAATCCCCTCTTAGTTGTCGAAACCCACCTTCTCAGTCCCAGAGGGCAGCAATGCTTGAAAATCTGTTCTGAATAAGATGCTGGCAAAAGGTCAGAAAGAAACTGTTCTAGAACATGGCCACACAGCCCGAAAAACCCACAAAAAAACTATGTTCTGAATAAATCTGATTAAGGCTCCAAAAGCCTTCATAAACAACCGTGTTTTTACTAGGTGCCAATATGAACCCAACCTTGGCGCCTATTGGGCCTCCAAGGAATACCTCCAAGTATTGCAGGTATGAGAGCCAGTGTGGCGTAGCGGTTTGAGTGTTGAACTGCGACTCCGGAGACCAGGGTTCCATTCCCAGCTTGGTCATGAAACTTACTGGGAGACCTTGGGCAAGTCACACTCTCTCAGCCTCAGAGAATGGCAATGGCAAACCCTCTCTGCAGAAACTTGCCAAGAAAACCCCATGATAGGGTCATCTTAGGGCGGCCATAAGTCAGAAACAACTTGAAGGCACACAACACACATTGGAGGTATTGTGTGTGTGTGTGTGTGTGTGTGTGTGTGTGTCCAGAATGGATCCCCCACAAAAATGGAGGGCTGACTGTACAGCATTCCAGTCTAACTTTCCTAGTTTCAGAAGTTGTTGGGAATACAACAAAATTTGTGTAGCAAAGTATTATTTTACAGTTTATTATTGTGTGTATCTTGAATTAGATATGCAGTGGGCCCTTGGTATCTGCTGAGGTTTGGTTCCAGGACCCCCGATGGATACTAAAATCCATGGATGCTCAAGTCCCATTGAATAGTAAAATGGTGTCGCATTCATAAAATGGCAAAATCAAGCTCTGCCTTTTGGAATTTATATATTTTAAAAATATTTTCAACCTGTGGATGCTTGCATCTGTGGGTAGAAAATCTGTGGCTCTGGAGGACTGACTGTATAAGGGGGCACCAAAATCTTTTCGGTGCCTAGGGCCTCTAAAGGTCTGGATCAGGCCCTGTCCTTGGCTGAGAAGAGCTGTCAGTCTCAGGATGTTTGCTTTACCAATAAAAGAGGACCCCTTTCTCCTCCAGAGATCTGTTTGCCAGTTACCTCCTGCAAGACTTAAGGTGAGTCCAGAAACCCCGCATGCAGAACATGAAGGCAAAAGCCCTCATCCCCAACAGTGCTGCACCTGAGGAAGGAGGTTTCATGTAGTGCCTACAGCTGGAGGTCAGTGGCCAACGTCCAAGAGGAGTGTTGGTGGGGTGTAAATCTCTGCCATGTGCTTATCCTGGTGCTCAATGGATATGATGGCTCCTTCTTCCGCCCCGGGTGCAAGGGCAGCCAGTGATTCCCAGACGTGGGAGTTCTAGTACCAGACCAGATCCCTTCCCAGCCATATATTGGCTGAGAGGATGTTCCCAGCTGCTGTCCAGCTGCCGTTATACATCAGGGAAAAGCAGCAGCAACCTCCTAACTGAGTTCCCACTAACCCGATTCTGGCCAACAGATGCATTTGCATGACACTAGTATAAACCATGGTTTGCATTAAGCCATGATTTGTGTCAACCACAGTTTGTTGCTAAAGCCACAAAATACATGTCAGATGACATGTCTGCCTGTTGCACCAGAAGTTGCTCGCAGGAGGGAAAAGATCCCCTGTCGGTCACAGTGGCTGTTCCATGGTACGTGATATTCACTGGGGAGCACCATAGCTACAATCCCTACATATACGTAAATTCCATACAGTATTCTCACCTAACTTTCCTAGTGTCAGGAGTTGCTTAGGCATCTTGCCTGCCATAATATGTTTAGTAATAGGAGTGATGGATTATATGATAGTTTAACATTAAAGAATAGTGGTGATCTCATTTGCAGGTGGTGAGATTACAAAGGAAAGGAATGATAGAATCGTGGAATTGGTAGATACTCCCAAAGGCCATCCAATCCAACGTCATTCTGCCATGCAGGAACTCACAATCAAAGTACACCCAACAGATGGCCATCCAGCCTCTGTTTAAAGACCTCCAAAGAAGGAGGCTCCATCATTCTCTGAGCGAGCCTCTTCCACTTTGAACAGCTCTTACGCTCAGGAAGTTCTTACTAATATTTATTTAGGTGGAATCTCTTTTCCTCTAAGTTGTTCCATTTCCTATTCTCTGGAGCAGCAGAAAACAAGCTTGCTCCATCCTTAGTATGATACCCCTTCAAATATTTAGACAGGGCTATCATATCCCCTCTTAACCATCTCTTCTCCAGACTTAATATACCCAGCTCCCTCAGTCGCTCCTCATAGGGATTCCTGGTTTCCAGACCTTTCACCATTTTGGTCACCCTCCTCTGGACACACTCCAGTTTTTCAATATCCTTTTTGAATGGTAGTGCCCAGAACTGGACACAGTATTCCAGATGGGGCCTGACCAAAGCAGAATAGAATGGCACTATTACTTCCCTTGATCTAGACACTCTACTTCTACTGATGCAATCTAGAATCACATTGGCCTTTTTAGCTGCCGCATCACACTGCTGACTCATGCTCAATTTGTGGTCTCCTAGGTCTCCTAGATCCCTTTCACATGTAGTCTTGTCAAGCCAGATATCACCTATACTATATCTATGCGTTCCATTTTTTCTGCCCAAGTGCAATACAGTACATTTCTCCCTGTTGAAATTCATTTTGTTAGTTTTGGCCCAGCTTTCTAATCTATTAAGATCTAATCTAGGCGACTAGCTTTTGGCCAGAATGTCCAAGATCTTTCCACTGTGAGAATGGAACAACAACAAGAATATAAAGGGGGAATAAAAAGAGAAATACAGTTTATTATTTGAGAACAAATAAGAAATAATCCCATTATGAATTTCACATTGTGTATGGTTTAATTGTTGTTGTTGCTGTGTGCCTTCAAGTCATTTCCAAGTCTTGCAACCCTAAGGACTATCATACTTTGAACATATATTGTCATTAGAAAAGACAGTAATAACAATTAGAAAAGACAGTAATGCTGGGGAAATTGGAAGATGGAAGGAAAGGAGCCCTGAATTTGCAAGACCTGAGTTTGCAAGACCTGTGGATAACTGGGACCCTTCGAAATCTCTCATTCAGCGAGCTGCTCTAAGTCAAAGCTAACTTGGTTGCAAATAACAACAGCAAAACTCTCAGCCAGATCTCAGCCAATGCCATTTTTAAAAAGAATCTGGCTCTTTGAAGGAAATGTCAACTGTGTTTTCCTCCACTGCCAGCAAGAATCATAGAATCACAGAATCATAGAGTTGGAAGAGACCACAAGGGCCATCCAGTCCAACCCCCTGCCATGCAGGAATTCCCAATCAAAGCATCCCTGACAAGGGGGATACCACCACCATCATTTCCAGTGCATCCATCTTTCTTCTGCAGAGCACTTGTTACTGCTTTGAATGGCATCCCTGAGGGTTCTCCATTCTGTCTCCAAGAAGTCCAGGTGTCCAGGAATGAAAGGGAATCGTCTCTGTGTCCGAAACCAGAGGCTCTGTGGCATGTCCTTGCTGAGTCCATAGTGGCCGCCATAAACCCAGGCATGAGTTTCGTTTGTGCTAATGCCAGCACTGGCTTGGAATCCATAATGTTATAAATAGGGCATTGATGACACTAATCTATGTGGGTCAAGAAAGCCTAAAGAGGATTGTGAGTAAGTAACTCCTGGAAAGGGGAAGGATGCTTGCTGGGGGCCAGAGGAGATGACCTGGTGATGGAGAGGGCAGGAGAAGGAGAAGGAGGGAGAGAGGTGCAAAGGAAGAGGCTCTCAACACTCAACCGACATTTCAAATGGACCGGGCCACCCTGAGGACAAGCAGACAAGCAAACATATCAATCAGATGGATATCACTGCCAGGGGCTGAGATAAGGCTGCAAAGTAGCCCCATGGAGAGGGAGAGGGTCAAGGGAAAGGGAAATCTCCTTCTTTGCAGGCCTTGCACGAAATACTAGGTCCACTTCTGGACGCCATCATTCAAAAGGGATGTTGAGAAGCTGGAGCGTCTCCAAAGAAGGGAAACCAAAATGATGAAGGATCTGGAAACCATCAAGCCCTATGAGGGAAGGGTTAGGGAGCTGGGGGTGTTTAGTCTGGGGAAGAGAAGGTTAAGGGGTAACACAACAGCTATGTATAAGTATTGGAAGGGATATCCTATTGAGGATGGAGCAAGCTTGTTTTCTGCTGCTCCAGAGAATAGGACTCAGTGGAGCAAGGGATGCAAACTGCAGGAAAATGGCAGTTAGCAATAAATATTTTAATATATAAAATATAAACAAATGAATATAGGAGATGGACCCTTGAACTATCTTACATGGATGGAAAGATGGCCTACTCACATTAGTAGAGATTCCTCCTACCCCCATGTACATTAAATCCCATTCTGCAAGATGTTCTGCAAGATGCTCTAACCAATGGCTACTCAACACAATGGTGAACATTACTGGTCCATGAACTACTGGTGGCCCATCTGCACCAAGTTTCCAGGAAATAAAGACCCAGCAGTTGTCAATGGGTTCAAATATGGCACACTGAGAACCCCACATCAGATGGTTCAAGAAGCACTGAGCTCACTCTCTGTGTGGAATTTTAAAGGCCTTTAGAAATCTGTTTTCACCTGGCCAGTTGAAATGCACCAAAGTTGGGAATACACACAGTATAATGCAGGGGTCCCCAAACTATGGCCCACGGGCCGGACTCGGCCCGTCGAGGCCTTCTTACCGGCCCGTGGCCAGTCCTGCCACTGCCACTGCCACTGCCACCACCGCTGCTGCCACCGCCGCTCACGTGCACCGCCAAACACCATTTTGTCTTCCAAAATGCCGCCCAGAGTCATGCGCATGTGCGCGCGATGCCAGGCACATGAGCATGACTCCGGGCGCCATTTTGGAAGACAAAATGGCACCCGAGTCATGCGCATGTGTGTGTGTGCATGCGCACACACCACCGCCCCCCCCCCCAACATCTGGGGGCCAGCAAACCGGACCCCAGATCAAAAAGTGTGGGGACCCCTGGTATAATATGTATACTGTTTTTTAAACAATGCTCTCATCCTGGAAAACATCCCTCATGAGGAGCGATTTAGGGAGCTGGGTATGTTTAGCTTGGAGAAGAGACGGTTCAGAGGGGATATGATAGCCCTGTTTAAGTATTTGAAGGGGTGTCATACTGAGGATGGAGCAACTTCTTTTCTGCTGCTGCAGAGAACAGGACACAATGGAGCAATGGATGCAAGCTCCAGGAAAAGAGATTCCGCTTCAACATTAGGAGGAACTTCCTGACAGTAAGAGCTGTTCGACAGTGGAGGACGCTGCCTCTGAAGATGGTAGACCCTCCTTTTTTGGAGGTTTTTAAACAGAGGCTGGATGGCCATCTGTCAGAGGTGCTTTGATTGTGTTTTCCTGCATGCCAGGGTTGGAGAAGAGGGGCCAGACCCTGAGATCTGGGATCCCCCCTGGAACTTAACTCCAAAACAGTTTCCCACCTGGCTGTTAATTTTTAGGCTTGGGGGGAGGATGTGTTCCTGACCATTGACTTGGTTCCTTCTTGGCACCTAACACTCCCTCGCTGTCTCTGCCCTGGAATCAGAATTTGAAACGCGTGCATTTCTGTCTGGCGCGGCCCCTCCGATGATGACAGCATGATCTGGGATGCTTGGCACATGCAGCCAAGCGGCAGGCTCCATTTTTGGCTTGGCTTTCACTGCACACATCTGGTGGCCTCCGTGCCAGCTTCTCCCCCCCCCCTCCTCTTTTTCTTGTCTGTAGAAAGAAAAGCATGTCGGGTGTTCGTTGGTATCACCTGGGCATCTTGGCAGGAGAAAACCACTTGGGAGGCATTGTTTTAAGGCAGGCCCACCCGCTCTGGTCTGGTGTTCATAGTGTTGTGACAAATGCTGGGGTTTGTTTGAGGGAAGGTTTTGTTGCTGATGATAATAATGATGCTCTGTTGTCGGCTTTTTGAAAAGCCTTGTCAAAGTGAGAGGATTCAATTAGGCATTGAAGGGAATGGCACAGAAAGGCTGGGCCTATAATTATTTCCCATCAGTAGAAAGCGCTCCTTCCTTCCTTCCTTCCTTCCT
>CM034708.1:2099201-2114795 GCA_020142125.1 Phrynosoma platyrhinos
CCAGCCCCAGGAAAAGTTGTGACTGCTACTTACTGGTGGGGAGAGAGCGGGGGGCACAGTTCACACCATGAGGTGGACATGGCTCAATGGGGGCGGAAATAAGGACATGCTCACAGATGGGATGCAGCCTCCTTTTCCTTCCCCCAGGAGCCCAGAGCAGTTGTATCTCAATGGGATGGTGCAATTCCTTTCCCTTCCCCCTACAAGCCCAGAGCAGTTGTATTTCAATGAACTAGTGCAACTCTTTTTCTTCCTGCAGAAGCCCAGGACAGTTGTATTTCAGTAGGATGGTGCAACTCCTTTTCCTCCCCCCCCCTCCCTGCCAGGAGCCCAGAGTAGTTGTATCTCAGTGGAATGCTACAAGATCTCTTTACATACTGATTTTACAGACTAACATGGCTATATCTTTGAAGAATAATTATTGTTATTGTTATGATGAGATTGCTGGGGTTGTAGCCCAACAATATCTTGAAGGCTGGATGATTCCCATACCTGGTTTATAGAATGTTTGCTGACCATTGCTACAAAAAAGACCGGTACATGTACAAATGAGAGCTCATACTGGTTTGTGCCTCTCATGCCATGGACTTTAGCAAAGGAAATGTTTCTGGTACAGTGAGTACCAATCGTTCTCCCTGCAGAATGCCTGATGGGCATTTCACTGCCTCTCTGACACTTACCATTTGCAGTGAACTTCACCTTGGAGCTCACATTGCCATATGTGTTGCTGGCTGAGCAGACATACTCTCCTTCATCTTCCATCACCACGTCCCAGATCTCCACTCTCAGGCTGTTGTATGTTGCAGAACTCTTGATTCGTGGGTTATGTACGGGACGGGAGCTTATGCTGGAAGCCAGGACCACCCTCCCCTTGGAGATTTCCAGGTGAGCTTGGGGCTCACTCTCAACTGTGCATTGCAAAACTGCCACAGACTTGCCCTCGGTCTGAAGGAAGAAGGTCATCTGAGGTTTCCGAGGTGGGTCTGTGGACAAGAGAGAGAGAGAATGAGATTGTGTGTGAGAGAGAGACTCCATATATCCTCCAATATGAGTGATGCTCTTGCTCTTGTTATGTGCCTTCAAGGTGACCCCAATATTGTGTCCAGTTCTGGGCCTCACAATTCAAGGTGGATGTTGACAAGCTGGAGTGCGTCCAGAGGAGGGGGACCAAAATGATGGAAGGGTCTGAAAACCACTAACCCCTCTGAGGAGAGGCTTAGGGAGCTTGGTAAGTTTAGGTGGAAGAAGAGGTGAAAGGGTGACAAAGACAGCCATGTCTAAATATTGGAAGGGATGTCATGTTACCAATAGAGCAAGCTTGTTTTCTGCTGCTCCAGAGACTGGAATATGGAGCAATGGATGCAAACCACAGAAAAAGAGATTCTACCTCAACATTAGGAAGAATTTCCTGACAGTAAGAGCTGTTCGACAGTGGAAAACGCTGCCTTGGAGTGTGAAGGAGTCTCCCTATCTGAATGCTGTTTTTAAACAGAGGCTTGGATGGCCATGTGTCACAGGGAGTGCTTGGACTGTGTCTTCCTGCATGGCAAAATAGGGTTAGACTGGGTGGCCCTTGGGGTCTCTTCCAATTCTAGAATGCTAGGATTCTAACTCATAATCAACCCTCCTCTGGGGTTTCTTAGTAAGATTTCTTCAGGAGAGGTGAGCCGTTACCTCTCTCTAAGGATGAGAGAGTGTGACTTGTCAATGTTGGGACTAGAAACAGATTGAGGGCTGTGGGAAATAGACTTGTGGATGGGGTCCCATGGGAACAATATAGTAGCCAAGTACTGGGTACTTTGACTGGAAGCAGCTCTCCAAAATCTTAGGATATAATCTCTTCTTGATTCTTCTAACTGGAGATGATCATGAAATCATAGAAAAGACCAGGGGGCTCAAAGGGACCACAAGAGACATCTATTCCAACCTCCTGCCATTTAGAAACATACAACTAAAGCAGTCCCCAGAGATTCTTATCCAACCTCTGTTTAAAGACTTCCAAAGAAGGAAAGTCCATTACCCTCCAAGCTTCTTACTGTCAAGAAGCTCTTCTTAATATTTAGGTGGAATAACTTGTAATTTGAATCCATTGGTTTGCATTCTAGTCTCTAGAGCAGCAGAAAACAAGCTTGCTCCATTTTCCACAAGACCTCCCTTCATCTGGCTGCCATCTCACCTCTCCAAGGAGCAAAGCTAAAACTTTTTGCATGAAAAGCAGATTTGGAGAAAAGTTAGCTCCAGCTGATCCATGCTGGCTGGAGGATTCATAGAATCCTAGACTTTGAAGGGGATTCAGGGACCATTGAGAAAGCTCTCATCCTAATACAGGTTGAGTCTCCCTTATCCAAAATTCTTGGAACCAGAGGCATTTTGGATTTTGGAGTTGTTTTTTTGGGGGGTGTGGTGGTTGGATTTTGGAATACCTGTATTTGCATATACAAAGATATATCTTGGAAATGGTAACCCAGATCTAAAGACAACATTCATTTATGTTTCATGTACACCTTATATACATAGCCTGAAGGTAATTTTTATACAACATTTTAAATAATTTTGTGCATGAAACAAATCTGTGTACGCTGAACCATCAGAAAGCAAAGGTATCCCTATCTTAGCCACTCCATAGACAATTTTGAATTTGAGAGTATTTTGTATTTCAGATAAGGAAGATTCAACCTGTATTTTACTGGGATGCAAGTAAGCCTTGTCAATTCATTTGGTTTTTGGAATATTTCAAATTTTGGAATTCCAGATAAGGGCGACTCAGCCTGTAAAGTAATTTTTCCAAGCTTTGGTTTCAGCCAGAATGAGAACTATGCACTCCGCTCAAGGAGATGAGAGATTATTGCCATAAAAATGCTACTTACAAAAGACGGTTATGCTGACCGATGGAGAGATACTGATCCCAGTTTCATCTGGTGTGTGAACCTTGCAGAAGTAGGACCCAGCTTCTTCGCTGGTTATGTGCAGGAAGGTGAGTGTGCCACCATCGTGACTCCGCTGAACACGCTTGCTGTTTTTGTACCAGGAAAAGGTGGAGTCATCTGGAACATTCCCCATCACATCACAGGTGAGGCTCACTGCTTCCCCTTCTAGCACTTCTGGGGATGGCGTAACTAAAACTCGGGCCACTGGATCCCAGAGAAAAGCCACAAAGAAATGGGAGTTAAACAGAGCAACCAGGGAGGGTCAGTCTACAGTGGAAATTTTCACAGGAGCAACTGGCAGATCCCATATCAGTGGGTTAGTGACTCCGCTTTGGGTTTTAGCCTAAACTTTACAGGAGCTAACTTAAGTTGTGTGGAAACCTGATTCTGCATGAGGTTCAGCAACTTGGATAGCTCCTTTGAAGTTCAAACTAAAACCCAGAGTGGATTAAACAACCCACGGACATGGGTGCCACTTAGAATCATAGAATCAGAGAGTTGGAAGAGACCCCAAGGGCCATCCAGTCCAACCCCATTCTGACGTGCAACTTTATTTGGTTGTTAATAACAATGGTTGCAACCAGCCTTGGTGGACTCACTTTGGACATGGAAGTAGAGCGACCGAGAGGAGGAACCGTATGCGTTGGTAGCCGTGATGTTGTAGCTGCCCTCATCCTCCGGCACAACGCCTCTCATCTCCACCCGCATGGCGTTCTGGCCTGATGTGATACTGATCCGCTCCAGGGTGGTGCTGGTCTTCAAGCTGCTAGAAGCCATGACTTTGTCTCCTTTAGACAGAACAAACTGCGCCGGGGGTTTGCTGTCCACTGAAATCTGGAAAATGGCTACCCTTCCCCTCTCAGTCTCCAGGAAGATGGCCACCTGAAGATCCACAGGAGGGTCTGAAAAAGGAAAGACACATGCACTTTGTAGCACTATGACCAGTGGTGGTCAATGGCTCTCCCATCAGGGGTGTCACTGGGGGGGTGCAAGGGACCGCACAAAATGATGCCTCAAGGGGGGTGACCCCACTGCTCCACAAACATCTGCCTTTTGGCAAAAATTGGCTGTGACATTCACCTCCATCCCTTTAAAATGATGGAGCTCAGCAGAAGAGATGGAGTGAGTGGAGCAAGGCTCAGTGGGAGGAGAAAGGAGAGGTCCCAGGTATTTTTAAAATCTATATGGGTGTCCATATCCCTATCTGGGTAAATCAAATTCATTCTCTGTCCATTTGTTACTTCATCATGTGAAAACAGCTCTATAGGTTTTTGCCAGATTTGGAGGAGATAGTCTGATATTATTATTATTATTATTATTATTATTATTATTATCCCATCTTCCTCCCAGCATAGGGACTCAAAGTGGCTATATCACATATAGACTATGAGATATATACAAAATTCATTTTGGAAGAACTCCGGGAGCTTGCCAATTACCTTTTATTACATACAGAGTAGAGTTGCACATCAATTTAAAGATTTTGGCCTAATCTGCATTGAAAATTACAAATTCCATCCTATGGAATCCTGGGATTTGTAGTTTGTTGTGGCCTCAGAGCTCTCTGACTGAAAAGGCTAAATAGCTCACAAAACTACAGATTCCAGAATTCCCTAGCATTGAGGCAGAGCAATTAAAGCGGTGTCAAACTGCGTTCTTTCTGCAGTGCCGATTAGACCAAAGAGCAGAGTTGAAACATTTACATTTTCTAATATTTTCTCATAATTTTATGAAGGGTGGTTCCAAACATTTATTAATTCCCCCTCTCGATGTGATTGATTTTCATTTCTTCCCTTCCAAGGGTAAGCATTAAAATGATACAAGACAAAATCTCATCCTCAAGCTGAGCAATTCTTAGCTCCGTATCTACAAGAGCTTTTTAAAAATTAATGTTAAGAGCGTTGGAAAGTCAGTCTGAAAGAGATGCTGCTTGAAGGTGAAATATGAGAAATGAGCTTTTGCAAATGCAAGTGATACTCAAAAAAAGGAATATTTTGGAAGCTGATCAGGGGAGGCATAGTATCTCAAGGGCAATTACCACTGATCTACAATGCAAAGGAATATTTGAGTACCTAACCAGATAAGCACCTATCCTCTGGAGCAGCTAAAGCTGAACAATCATTAACAATTATTAATGATTCTCCAATGCAATGCTGAGTATTACAGCTAGTAAATAAGCAAGAAATATTTATTTGGCTTAGGGCTAACTGGTTGCCCCAATTACCCCTTTTATTTCTCAATGTGCAGAGTTAGAATCTCACATCCCATATTTTTCTCACAATCTAGTGCTGTCTTCCTCTGGATTTGTTGGATACTTGACTGGCTAGCCATGTTGCATGTAACGCTGTCTGGGGATAATGGGCTTTTGCAGTCCAACACATTATGCCAAGAAACACTGGGCACTCCAACATATACGTGTGCAAAATTATAGAAGTGTTTAGCAATATGTCAAGTCTAATTTTGCAGCATTTTTAAAAGCAACTGGAAAGGCAGCCCTCTTACACAGCACAGACAGAACAATGGGAGCAGAGCTTTTGCTGGCTGTTGGAGTCTCCACTTGGCAGTAATACGTCCCAGCATCCTTTCTTGCCACGTGCTGGAATTCCACCAAATCCCCGAGGGTCTCCAAGAGCGGGAGACCATCCTTGTACCAGGTGTAGTTGCTTGAGGCAGAAGAATTGCTGATCCTCAGGGAGCAGGACAGATGGACGGCTTCCCCTTCCAGAAGTTCGGATGATGGCGTGACAATAATTCTTGCAGCTACAAGACAGTTGGGTGGGAAGAAAGATGGAAAAGTTGTTCAAAGAAGAAGCAGAAACATGGCCAAGCAACAGAGGAAGATTAACCAAGAGGTGCTCAGAAGGGATGACTTCCCCCCCCCCCCGAGAAAGCAGCCATAGCCAATACTGTGTCCAGTTCTGGGCCCCACAATTCAAAAAGGATGTTGAGAAACTGGAGCGTGTCCAGAGGAAGGTGACCAAAATGGTGAAGGGTCTGGAAACCATGAAGCCCTATGAGGAACGACTTAGGGAACTGGGGATGTTTAGTCTGGAGAAGAGACGGTTAAGGGGTGATATGATAGCTCTGTTTACGTATTTAAAGGGATGTCAGATATTGGGATGGAGCAAGCTTTTTTTCTGCTGCTCCAGAGAAAAGGATATGGAGCAATGGATGGCAGCTACAGGAAAAGAGATTCCACCTGAACCTTAGGAGGAATTTCCTGACAATAAGGACTGTTCGACAGTGGAACACACTCCTTCCTCGGAGATTTTGGTGGAGTCTCCTTCTTTGGAGATTTTTAAGCAGAGGCTGGATGGTCATTTGTCAGGGATGGTTTGATTTTGAGTTCCTGCATGGCAGAAGAGGGTTGGACTGGATGGCCCTTGGGGTCTCTCCCAACTCTAGGATTCTAGGATTCTATGTATTTCCCCCTCAGAGCTTGGAAAATAATAATAATAATAATAATAATAATAATAATAATAATAATAATAATAATTTATTTGTATCCCGCCCCTCTTCAGAGCAATCATCATCATCATCATCACCACTATCATCATGAATTTAATGTAGCCCATGGGCTCTGTGTTTCCCATCCTTTCACAATAATAATAAAACAATAAATGGATTAAGCAGTGTGGTGTAGTAGTTTGAGTACTAGGTTAGGGCTCTGGGAGACCTGGGTTCAAAGCCACACTAAGGACCTTATCACATGGAAGCAAATTGCTTAAATCCCGTGCAGAAACAGGATTTCAAAATCCAAAAACCCCCCACAAAAGCAAGTTGTTTTTTTCAGACATGTTTGTGTAAAGGAGAAATAACGTGACATTAACCCAAATGGAAAGTCACCAAAACCTGGTCCTTTTGACTTTTGGAATTTCCCGAAAGTAAAATAAGGTGGGTTTTGGTGACTTTCCGTTCAGATTAATGTTGCATTATTTTTCCTTAACACCAACATCATGTGAAAAACAACCCACTTTTGCGGATTATTTCTACTTTCTGTTTGGGTTAACCCTGAACATCGTGTAAAAAACAAGCCACTTTTATATGTTGTTTTCACTTTAAATTCAGTTTTTGCATGAATTCACTTTCAACTTGGGCAAGTCCAGCTCTCTCAGCCTCAGAGGAAAGCAATGTCAAACTCCTTCTGAATAAATCTTACCAAGAAAACCCTGTGATGGGTTTGCTTTAAGGTCACCATAAGTTGGAAATGACTTGAAGACACACAACAAAACAATAACAACTGTAGCAACAACTGGGCCAGTAAACTGACTGATGATGCCAAAGTGGTGAATCTACTGTGAAATTTAATCAGAATTGTTGTTGCTGTTGTTTTATCTATTTATTTCCCACTTTTAAAAAAGCTATTCAAGATGCTGAACCTACTCTTGGGATTACCTTAGATCAATCCTTTAAAGTTCAGACTAGAACCCAGAGCAGATTCACCACACCACTAACCTCTCTAAGAGCCACCAGACACCACTTTATAAACAATAAATAAAATAATAAACAAAATCTGCTCTGAATTTTAATCATCATCTTAAAGAAGCTCTTCAAGATGCTAGAACCCAGAGCAGATGGACCGGACCACCAGCCTCTAAGATCCTTCAGACACCACCCGTAATGGGCCGCACTCTGCGACGTACTTACTTTCAGCAACAAAATCTTTGGAGGCAGTTGCTTCTCCATAGCGGTTCTGAGCAGAACACACATAGGTCCCTTCATCCTCCAGACCCACGTCCTTGATGCTCACCTTCAGTGCGTTGTACGAGGAGGTCATGCTCACCCTGGGGTCATCTCCTGAGTGGGTGATGTTGGTGGAGCCGATGAGCACATCTCCCTTGTATAAAGCCACCTCGGATGGTGGGTCACTGTCCACTGTGCACTGGATGATCCCGAGATGACCTCCTTGGCTCTCCAAGAAGGAGCGCATCACAGGCTGGCGTGGAGGGTCTGTGGGGTGGAAGGCAAGAGACCCAAGCATCAGGATTTAGGAGATCACAGAACCATAGAACCATAGAATCATAGAGTTGGAAGAGACCCCAAGGGCCATCCAGTTCAACCCCATTCTGCCATGCAGGAACTCCCAATCAAAGCATCCCCTGTGACAGATGGCCATCCAGCCTCTGTTTAAAGTCCTCCAAGGAAGAAGACTCCACCAATCTCCAAGGGAGTGTGTTCCACTGTCGAACCGCCCTTACTGTCAGGAAGTTCCTCCTAATGTTGAGCTGGAATCTCTTTTCCTGGAGCTTGCATCCATTTCTCCATTATGTCCTATTCTCTGGAGCAGCAGAAAACAAGCTTGCTCCATAACCTCAATATGACATCCCTTCAAATATTTAAAGAGGGCTCTCATATCCTTTGTCGGCCCAGACACAAGGGTGCCTTGTAGATGCCGCTCTCTGCCACATGAACACAAAAAGGAGGCAGAGTTTTCTCTGGAGGTTCTCATGGGCATCACTCCATGATTATATTTATTTAAAGTAAAATGAAAGGCCACTCACACAAGACACGCAGAGCGACGGGCGGGGATGTGTTGATGCCTCCCTCGTTCTGGGCCGCGCAGTGGAAGACGCCGGCATCTCCATTGGTGACCGCCAGAAAGACAAGGGAGTTCTCCTTCCCCGCTTGTAGCCACTTGCCATTCTTGTACCATGTGTACATGGTCTCCTCTCCAGATCCCAAGGTGGCTATGCAGGTCAGGGTGACTTGCGTGCCTTCAGGGAGTTCGTTGGATGGCTGGACCACCACCCTGGCCGCTGGGAAAAGAGGACGACAAGAAAGGAAAGCAAAGAATATTGATGAATTAGCGCCCTACCTTTCAGGGAAATGCACTGTGCGAGAAAGAGGGAGATGGCCATCTCTGTTGTGGAACCCTGGTTGCAGAATGTATCCCCTGGGAGGAATCTTGCTAAAACCTTTGTGACCTAATTGATTTTCTCCAAATCTGCATGTGTAGTTGTTTTTAAATCAAACATTAAAAATGTAAAATAGTGTCATCTTAACTTGTCAGATTGTCTGATGTTGTTCTAATCTGTTCAATTTTTAGATTTAAAAAATATAATTAAGCAAATCCATAAGCCCCCTGGAGTTGCATGCACCAAATCATCTCATCCTTGCAAATTGGAGCAAGCTGGTGCTCTACTACTGCATGCAGGGGCTTCTTCCCACCCAAATCCCCCCGAGACTTTGGACCTTCATCTCCCACCTGAAGATAATGCATGGAAATTAGAGACTCGGGAGACTCTGAGATCTGGAACTTCTAGTGCATTAACAGCTGCTTCTCTCTAGCCTAGGCTTTACTCAAATCACCACCATCTTCAAGGCTTCCTACTCTGAAGGAATGTCATGCATAACTTACTCTGGGCACCAAAGAAGCGTACAACAGTGGTCCTTCCATACAGGTTTGTGGCCACACACTTGTAATCCCCTTCATCTTCTGGAACCACCTTCCAGATCTCCAGCTTCAAGGAGTTGCGGGTGGTGGTGATGGTGATCCGCTGGCTAGGTGCCAAGTGCGAGTCGGTGGTGGCCAGGAGATGCTTGTCCCGGTAAAGGGTCAAGGCGGATGGAGGGTTGCTGTCGACCGTGCAGTGAACAATGGCCGACCGTCCTTCCTGGGTCTCCTGGTACAAGGCGAGTGAAGGAATCCTTGGAGGATCTGAAGAAGGCAAAGGAGATCATTGGACATGAGTTGATGGGAGTGGTAGTCTAACAAATCTGAAAGGGGCTGCATTGGGGTTGGCTATGGCATGAAGACTAGTTATGGTGGGAATTATGATGATGGGAGCTATGCTGGGATTAGTAGTCCAACATCTTGGAGATGCCTGGGGTGATGGGAATTATAGTCCAGGACCTCTGGAAGGGGCTGCAGAAGAACTGCCTGTAGATTGATGAACTCTGTGGCTATAGTGGGAGCAACAATGATGATGAGAGCTAACCTGGGGTGATGGGATTTGTAGTCCAACACCTTGGAGCTGGCTGTGATGTGGGTTACAGGAGTTGTAGTCCGTCACCCTCTGGAAGGGACTGCATTAAAAACTTGATGGACCCTTTAACTATGGTGGGAGTGATGATGGTGGGAGTTATGCTGGCTGTGGGGTGATGAGAGTTGTAGTCTAAAGGCACCACCTTGGAGCTGGCTGTAAGGTGGTGGGAACTTTAGTCTAATATCTCTGGAAGGGACCGTATAAAGGTGGGTGAGTGGAAAACAAATCTAAGTCAACCTGACAGCTTGCATGGAACTACAACTCCCATCATACATGCCCATGCTGGGTGGGACAGTATAGTACAGGCAGCTGGGATGCATAGATGTGAACTTTGTGCTGAAACATAAAACACAGCATGAAGGAACGTTGTGTCTGAACACTATTTGAGTGTGCGTGCATAGATACTTTCATAAAGCGCTTAAACCCAGCCTGTTGTATTTATTTTTTCCTTCAAAGCAAAGTTAATAAATTCTTGGTCTCATTTCTCCTTGCAGTTCTTAGACTAATATAATTTAAAACAGGCATCCCTTCACTAACTATAGTATTTTGAAGCCAACTGCTAGTTTTCTAAAAAAAAAATGCCGTATACATAGTGGGCTTCTCCATTTTAATAGTTTCTAAAATCCAACACAGATTTTTCGATTGAATTGTTGAAGGGTGAAGTGTACTTCAGTTTATAACTGGCTCAGAAATAGAAAACACAGCCTCCTTCCTTCCAAAAATAATATATATTGGAAACAGTCCCATTGATTCTGAGCTCAATTGTAAGCCAAATTGAGCCGTCGCACTCCAGATGCAATCCCTTCTTACAATCCAGACTTTCTCCCTTTGTGATAATCAGCAGCAACTCTGGGAAAACTACATTTCCTAGAATTATTAGTATCAGCGGACAAACTAGACAATAGTATATTTTGCCCAGAGGAGCTCCCTCCCAAAGAATGAGAGACATCTGTTTGTCACAGCACATGGTTTTTTCTTCTCCTATGGATCTTGCATTTAACGTGCTTTGTTTTATGCTTGGCCATTGGAACACCTGCTTAATTTGAAAGTCAGATCACTGAAGTGGATATTGCTGAGGAAATCACATTGTGTGAGATAAAATACGTTACTCACAGGGGAAGCAGGATTTACTATAATGTTTAGTTTGACTGCATATCACTGCCACTGTCAAAAGCAGGGGGAGAAAATAGGAAATGTGCAATCTGGTTGTAGTGACACAACAATAGCATGACATGACATGAAGAGGGGTTCCTCTGAGAACTCACAGAGGACAATCAGTCCGACAGCTGGGGACATCTCACTCCCTTTGTCATTCCGCACTTTGCAGGAATAATAGCCGGTGTCTCCGACCGCAACCTCTTGGAAGAAGAGGCTCCGTGCCGTGCCTTCCTTGATCCAGAGATTGTTCTTGTACCAGCTGTAGTGGATCTCTTGCTTGTCTTCCCCAGGGACATCGCAGGTCAATGTGACAATTTCGCCTTCCTTGATAGTAGAAGAAGGGCTCACAGACAACACTGCAGCTGAAATCATAGAATCATAGAGTTGGAAGAGACCACAAAGGCCATCCAGTCCAACCCCTGCCATGCAGGAACTCCCAATCAAAGCACACTCAAATATTAGGGAAGAAGGAACAAGAGAAGAATATATTAGGTTCAGTTACTCTCACTCTTAAATATCAATATGCAAAGGGATCTTGAAGTATCTTTTGAGACTAACTGAGCAAAAGACGTTGTAGCATGAGCTTTTGCACAGTTAGGGCCTTTGCAGACTGCCAGAAATAGTGCAAATTGAGTCCACTTTAAGGGTTAGGGTTAGTGCTAGGGAATCATGGGAATTGTTTTTTTCCTGAGACATTGAGCCTTCTCTGTCAGAGAGCTCTGGTGCCACAATAAAATACAGTTCCCATGATTCCCTAACCCTAACCCTTAAAGTGGACTCAATCTGCACTATTTCTGGCAGTCTGCAAAGGCCCTTAGTCTCAAAGGAACTACAAGATCCTTTTGCATACAGATCTTTTTCAGACTAACTTGGCAATGTCTCTATATTCTCACTCTTAAGGCACCATGAAGTCAGTGGCCTTGGCTTAACTCTTCCTCCTCTCCATGGGTAGCCATGTTGGCCATATAGCAAATCCAGGAACATCCAAAAATCTACAAAACAGTGATACCTTTATTGGGCCAACCAAAATGCACAATATACATGTTGCAAGCTTTTGAAGTTCCACTAGTTTTTCATCAGGCAAACTGTTCCAGCTGTAGGATTCTATGGCATTTTATTATAGAAGGGTCATCCATTCCAACCCCCTGACATGCAGGAAGACAACATCAAAGCACTCCCTGTGACAGATGGCCACCCAGCCGCTATTGAAGAACCTCCCAAGAAGGAGACTCCATCACACTCTGCTGCAGCATATTTGAAAGGATGTCATACTGAAGACTGAGCAAGCATGTTTTCTGCAGCTCCAGGGACTAGGATTCTACAGTTACAGAGATGGAGCAATGGCTGCAAACTACAGGAAAAGAGATTCCACTTCAACCTTTGGAAGAACTTCCTGAAAGTAAGAGCTGTTTGAAAGTAGAATAGGCTTCCTTGGAAGGTGATGGACTCTCCATCTTTGGTGGTCTTTATGGAGAGATTAGATAGCAACATCTTTCAGGAATGCTTTAGCTGAGTATTCCTGCATGGCAGGAAGTTGGACTAGAAATCAGTGATTCCCAAGCTCTGGTTCTCCAGGTGTTTTGATCTTCAGCTCCGTGAAGCCTGATCCATCTTGGCCAATGGTCTGGGATTCTGGGAGATGAGTCCAAAACCAGGGGTAGGCAACCTTTCCCCTTTAAGGGCCGAGGAACTTCAGCTCCCAGAATCCCAGGAGCTATTGGCCAACATGGGACTATTGGCCAACATGGTTGAGGCTTCTGGGAGCTGAAGTCCCTCGGCCCTTAAAGGGGAAAGGTTGCCTACCCCTGTCCAAAACACCTGAAAGGCCAGAGTTTGGGAATCACTGATGACCCTTGTGGTCCTTAATGGATCTCATAATTGTCTTAATGTTCATGTTCGTCCAATGCACAACTTGCATTTCTCTTTGCCTGTCTTTGGCTTAATTCTCCACATTTCAGGAGTGATTCTCCCCTTGATACTCACAGAAAACATAGAGCGTTACTCCTTCAGATGTCCCAGTGCCCACAGAATTGTCAGCCTCACAGTGGTACAGACCATAATCCCCACGAGCCACGCTCTGGAACGCTTTTACCAATGTGTTCCCACAGGCAACGCCATCCTTGAACCACCTGTAGGCAGTGACTTCGGGGTAGCTGCTGTTAACGTTGCACGTGAGCTTTGCTGCATCTCCCACACGGATGTTTTTCGTGGATGGGTTTAGGGACACTGTCACACCCTTGGGAGCATCTGGGAGGAAACATAAGAGAGGCAGGACAAACTAAGAAGGACTAGAGGATCCATTTCTTTGCAAACACTGCAACAGGGAGATTGCACCCATTGAGAAGTAAGAGAGCTTTCTGGCTGCATCTGCACTGCAGAAATAATCTAGTTTGACACTGCTTTAATTGCCATGGCTCAATGCTATGAAATCATGGGAGTTGTAGTTTGGTGAGATACTTAGCCTTCTTTGTCAGAGAGCTCTGATGTCACAACAAACTACAAATCCCAGGATTCTATCTGTTACCTAAATTGAGCTCTGATGTCACAACAAACTACAAATCCCAGGATTCTATCTGTTACCTAAATTGCAGAAGATATTGAGAAATTATACATTGGGAAAGTTAATTTAGCTCAAATTAATAATGAGAAGGCAAGGGTAATGTCTGGCTGGTATATGGCCTATGTTTAACAGTTCCAGACCCACCAAACCCCAGAGGCAATTTCCAAATTAATGCAGTTTACCGTATTTATAAAGAGAGAATCAACACACACGCAAACACTCTGTCACACATATACACGCAAGAACTAACGAAGCAAAGGTGGGAGAAAACAGAGAGCTGTAGGCTTTGCTAATGGAAATGCTGTACAGATCCTAAAGCGTAGCTCCAAACGTGGGGGAAACCAGAATGAGGATGGCTCAATAGCCACTCCGGCAAATGGGGGTGGCCAGCATATTGAGGAATCTAGCAGAAGTCAGGCAGAGGCTCTGTCTTGCTCCAAACTAGACCAAATTGCCAGTGTGCAAGCAGTAATATTTATACTCAAAATCACATCCCAGGACAGCAATCTCAGGATGAACGGATTACCTCATTGCTAAATGGTTTTCCCAGGAGAGCAGAATAGTTGGGAGGTTGAGGAAATGTACAGACAGTTGGTGTGAATATCTCAAACAAAGGAAAACTCTTTCCACTGGGGAAATGCCCTCTGTCTGTGTATGCACAACCACCTTCTCAGGTCAGAATCTCATCATGACCCTCAATTGAGAAGGGATTCTGCTGATGTCAGTCATGGGTGACCTCATCCTAGTGGGTGCTCTTGCTCCCCCCTTGCTAAAGCCAGCCAAATTTCCAAATTTGATCTGGCTACATTTCCACAGTAGAGGTGCCTCTTAGATTACCCACTCCAGTGTCCCTTTTAATATTAAATTGATATCAAATATGAGAGGGGTGATTGGGGGTCTAACCCTGGGGTAACGCATCAGATGGTGCCATGGCAATTAAAGCGGCATCAAACTGCATTAATTCTGCAGTATGGCACCACCACAAGAGCATGGGAAGGGAATTCACTCATTAGAGCCAGTGCTCTCCATCAGACAGGGCTGAATACCTCACCAAGGTATAAATCCCATGATTCCTCAGGATGGACCCAGGAAAGTTAAAGTGGTGTCATACTGCTTTATTTCTGCAGTGTGGGAGGTCTCCAGCTCGACTTAGATCTGCTTACATTTCACACTGAGCGTGATTTCCCCTGCCGCCTTCTGTCCGCCGGCAGAGACCTCACAGGTGAGCTTCTGGTTGTGATCCTTCCAGGTGAGAGAGGTCTGGAGGAGTTGTTTTCTGAGCACTCCAGTGGGGTCCAGTTGGACCGTCTCGGACACCAGCGAGGTCTCTGCAATGTAGCCGACCCACCGTAGGGTGCTGCCGCCGTCGTAGGGACAGACGTATGGACTGGAGCAGTTAAAAGTCACCGGCAGCCCCTCGCGGATTTCCTCTGGAGCAGCAACGTTGGGAATTTTAGGACTGTCTAAAGAATCAAGCAAATTAAGGCACAGTCAGAACCAGCACATCAGTCTTCTGAATCAGATAGAAACAGCTCGCTGTCTAAATTTGGTGTTTTTGGGGGGGTGGTGGTGATGATTTTATTTTATTTGTATGCCACCTTTCTTCCAATATGGACCCAAGGTGGCTCACAAAAGCTTAAAAACAACAGCAATATGAAATTAGATTTGATTTTAAAAATATTTCTGGATGGACTATAATATGGCAAAAGGGGGTGGGGAAGTTACATAGAGGCAGAGGGAAAAGGGAGGAAAAAATAAGTGGAAGTGATAAATCTTCATAGGAAGAAAGTATTATAACAAATTTCTTATGATCAATTTATGGTTCTGTAAAGCTTTGTAAGTACTGATTGTGTGATGTAATTACTATGTTTTTTATGCCATTTACTGTATAAGTCTAAAAATGTAAGTTAAAAATTTGACCCAAAAAGCCTGAGTTGACTTATCCATGGGTCAATGTAAGTAC
>CM034708.1:2134647-2149128 GCA_020142125.1 Phrynosoma platyrhinos
CCCCCCCCCCTTCCTCTACTGCTCTGTTTAGATCTTGCAAATCCATGCCTGGGACCTCTTTAATAGAGTCCAACCATCTAGCACGCGGTCCTCTTTTTCTGCATCCCTGCAAATCCACCTTTCCTATTGTCTTTTCCAATGAGATTGATGCTTTCTCATGATGTGTCCAAAGTACAACACCCTCAACTTTATCAGCTTGGCTTCCAGGGAGAGTTCAGGTTTGATTTGTTCCAGGACCCATTTCTTTGTCTTTTGGCCATCCACGGTATCCTGGGCACTCTTCTCCAGCACCATATCTCAAATGGATTAATGTTCTTCCTATCCACTTTCTTCATACCCAGAGAGACTTTCAAGAGCCCAACTTTATTGCCGGAGCCCCTCCTGGGTCAGGTTTGCATCTTACACCCCCCTCCATCTCCTCCACTTTGACCTCCTCTCCTTCCTGCTTTGCCAAAAACCCAGAACAATTTCTTTTAATGCCTTTTCTGTGTAACGGAGGCCCTGCAGCCTAGCTGGACTCCTGTAATGTGCCTCTTCCTTGCAGCTCAAACATGTGGAAACTTGATCCAGACCAGGCCAGCAGACATCAGACATGCTAAAAGGGAGCAGTACAAGCAACTGAGGCTTCCCAGACTGAAAGCGTTTGTGTCTGGTGGACATTTGCTTCCACCTGCACCTTGTTACGGCAGGAATGGGCTGGTGCCACGCTCTCTCCCTCTTTAGTACATACAGGAAAAAAACATTAAGCGGATGGAGGGATGGAGACACAAAGGGGAGGAAAGGGGCCTTAGGAGAATGCAGGATTACAACCCTTTCTCTTTTGTTTGATACACTGGACCCCCGGGGATACCAAAATCCGTGCATGCCCAAGTCCCATTAAATGCAATGGCACAGTAAAATAGTGTCTTTTATATAAAATGGCAAAATCAAGGTTTGCTTTTTGGAATAGATAGATAGGCAGCATAGTGTGAGAGCCAACATGACATAGTGGTTTGAGTGTTGGACTACAACCCTTTCTGAACAAATCTTGCCAATAAAACCCAAACTCCGGATTTCAAAAAATATGATTTCACACAGTGCAGCGTAGTGGTTTGAGTGTTGGAATACAGTTCTGGAGACCAGGATTCAACTTTCAGCTTGGCCATGGAAACTGGGCAAGTCTTGGTGATCTTGGGCAAGTCACATGCTCTCAGCCTCAGAGGAAAGCAATGGCAAACCTCTGACCAAATCTTACGGAGAAAACCCCATGACAGGGTTACCTTAGGCACAGGGGTAGGCAAACTGACCCCTTTAAGGGCCGAGGGACTTCAGCTCCCAGAATCCCAGGAGCTATTGGCCAACATGGGACTATTGGCCAACATGGCTGAGGCTTCTGGGAGCTGAAGTCCCTTGGCCCTTAAAGGGGAAAGGTTGCCTGCCCCTGCAAGGGTCACCATAAGACATGACTTGAAAGCAAACAACAGCAACAACAACATCACACACATAGATGCATGCCATGGATGGTTGCATCAATGGATAAAGAATTCATGAATATGAAAGGATAACTATATGTGCATATGATTTCCTACACACACACACACACACACACACACACACTCACAAAGAGCCACAGCTGTGTGAGATTCCTGCAGGAAAAGGAGGGGGGAAGTGTCCTCAGTGCTAAATGACAATAGTGCCTACAGCAAAGACATTGTTTCAGTGGGATTGACTTGTATGTTGACTCATCCTACAATGATAGATTCATTGGGTCTACTTTGGTAGGGACTCATCATAAGGATTTCAGTCACTCAAAGACGACAAGCATGGAGAAACCACATCCAGGGGTAGTCATGTTGGCCATACAGCAAAATGCAATAACATCCAAAATCCACAAAAGAGAGATACCTCTCTTGGGCCAACCAAAGTCAACAAAACCCACATGATGCAAATTTTCAAAGTTCCACTGGTTTCTTCATCAGGCAAAGTTGTTAAAAACCATACAGGAGAAAAAAAAATATGACAAGGTTAGAGTCACAGGGCTACCTTTTGTCAAGTTGTTGTTGTTTTTGTTGTTGTTGTTTGTGGGGGATTCAAATCTTGGCCTCCAGTGTCATAGTCCAGTGCTCAAACTGCTGCATCATGCTGTCTTTCTTGGTTGGTATTTAACACAGGCTTAATGCTGAAAATAAAAGAAACAAAAATAATGACCACAGAGAAACTACACACATTCAGCCTAAACAATGACAAAACAGAAATAGTAAAAGAGTTCCCATACCTGGGATCAAACAATGATCAGAATCACGACTGCAGTCAAGAAATCAGACGAAGACAGGAATGGGAAGGGCAGCCATGAAAGAAGCAGGCAATATCCTAAAGAGTAAAGATATACAGCTGAACACTAAAGTTCGAATGGTCCATTGTATGCCCCATCACCATGTACGGATGGGAGTGCTGGAAAGTGACAAAAGCAGATAGGAAGAAAATCAATGCATTTGAGATAATGTGTTACTGGAGAAGAGTGCTGAGGATATTGTGGCTGGCCAAGAAGATAAACTAATGGGTCCTTGAACAGCTAAAACTGGAAATCTCCCGGGAAGCCAAGATGTTCAAATTGAGGCTATCATACTTTGGCCACATCATGAGAAGGCATGAACCATTGGAAAAGACAATAATGCTAGGAAAGGTGGAGGGCAGCAGAAAGAGAGCAAGACCACATGCCAGATGGATAGACTCAATTTGGGAGTTCACAGGCAGGAATTTACAGGCAGCGGAGGACAGGGGACTTGGAGAGGTCTCATCCATAGGGTTGTCATGAGTCAGGGCTGACTCGAAGGCAGTTGAGAACAACAACTTAACAAACAACATTTAATGCCAGGACGATCCCTAGGTCTTAGGTTTTTGCCCATAAAACTCATGCCCTGAGATGATCCTGGAGGAGGAAGAAGGATAAATGGGTTCTCCTGGCTTGGCTGCCATAGCCATCTATCTTCTCTGTCAGGGCAGAGACTGAGAGAGGGTATGGGGCACCAGGAGACCACCCTCCATTGCCTGGAGGCCTGGGCAATGTCCATCCATGCCAAGGCTTGCTATGCCCAGCCAGCAACCCTCGTGGCCTGTGTCAACTCTCCTCGGCATCTGCAGAGCTCTGCTTCAAAGTTTCCAGCAAAGTTCACCCCTCCCCAGTCCCCTGTCTCCATCTAATAGCTCCAAGCAAATGGAAAAGAAACAGATCGACATGCAAAGGAGCAGTAAATGTGAGCGATCTGGTAAGGGAGCCTTGATAGAACAAGACATGCCTTAATAGCTAGACACCAGATCCATTTATCCAGCCAGGAGAGGAGCAGCATCTTCTTGTCCCTCAAGGCCCCCGAGCTTAAATCTTTGTGACAAAGACACGAGGTGCAATCACGGTCGCCCTCCCTCCGACTCTTGGCATTTTGCTGTCTCCGTTTCTCCTGGACATGGGGTGACACGCCAAGCGAGAGATAGCGGAGGAGATAATGTTCACATTTAATTTGAACATGCTGTTTAAAAGCGAGATCGGAGCAGCCCTGTCACAAGCAATCTCTTGCAAGTGCCTAAAGAAGGAAGGGAAGGTGGAGAGGGGCTTTGGATGGAGGCCTCCACTGAAGCAAAACTCACTGCTGATCAGATTTGCAGATGGCACTAAATTAGGGAAGGTAGCTAACATCCTAGAGGACAGGAGCAGAATTCAAAATGGCCTTAACAGATTAGAAAGCTGGGCCAAAACTAACAAAATGAACTTCAGCAGGTAATTACAACTGAACATTAAAGATGAAATGTACAGATATAACATGGGTGACACCTGGCTTGATAGCAGGCCATATGAAAGGGATCTAGGAGTCTTAGTGGACTACAAGCTGAACGTGAGTCAGCAGTGTGATACAGCAGCGAAAAAAGCCAATATGATCCTAGGCTGCATCAAAAGGAGTATAGTGTCAAGATCAAGGGAAGAATTAAAGCCACTCTATTCTGCTTTGGTCAGGCCTCACCTGGAATAATCCTGTGTCCAGTTCTGGGTACCACAATTCAAAAGAAACTAGGACCCGAAACAATGGATGCAAGCTGCAAGAAAAAAGATTCCACCTCAACATTAGGAGGAACTTCCTGACAGTAAGGGCGGTTCGACTGTGGAACACACTCCCTCAATGGAGATTTTGGTGGAGTCTCCTTCTTTGGAGGTCTTTAAACAGAGGCTGGATGGCCATCTGTCAGGGATGCTTTGATTGGGAGTTCCTGCATAGCAGGGGGTTGGACTGGATGGCCCTTGTGGTCTCTTCCAACTCTAGGATTCTATGAAAAGGGATGTGGAGAAGCTGGAGTGTGTCCAGAGGAGGGCAACCAAAATGGTGAAGGGTCTGGAAACCATGAAGCCCTATGTGGAGACCCTTAAGGAGCTGGGTATGTTTAGCCTGGAGAAGAGATGGTTAAGAGGTGATATGATAGCCCTGTTTAAGTATTTAAAGGGGTGTCCTATTGAGGATGGAGCAAGCTTGTTTTCTGCTGCTCCAGGGAATAGGACACAATGGAGCAATGGATGCAAACTACAGGAAAAAAGTTTCCATCTCAACATTAGGAAAAACTTTCTGACAGTAAGGGCTGTTTGGCTGCGGAACACACTCCCTTGGAGAGTGGTGGAGTCTCCTTCCTTGGAGGACTATAAACAGAGGCTGGATGGCCATCTGCCAGGGATGCTTTGACTGAGAGTTCCTGCATGGCAGAATGGGGTTAGATTAGATGGCCCTTGTGGTCTCTTCTAATTTTTTTGATTCTATGATTCTATAAATAATCAAGCCAAATGACCCTCCTATGCAAATCCCCCATGGTGCTTGGTGGCATCCAGTCAATAGGGGTGGTGAGCCCATTTTGGGTTATAGTCTGAACTATTTTTTAGATTGTAAGCCTGAGGGCAGGGAAATGTCTAATTAACCATTTGTAAGCTGCTTTGATAGCCTTTTGGCTGAAGAGCAGGGTATAAATACTCCTAATAAATAATAATAATAATAATAATAATAATAATAATAATAATAATGTATTCCAAGGTAATAATAATAATAATAATAATAATAATAATAATAATAATAATAATAATAATTTTCATCCCGCCCCTCTGCAGCACAATCGCCCTAATTATTCATCACCCTAATTATTATTTTTTTACTAGGGTGCGGAACCCATCTTTTATAATAGCATGATCCTTGAAAAATTAAATGCAGGTTCATTTTCCCTGATCTGAAATGCTGGGGACCAGATGACCTGTCGGATTTTGGAATATTTGTATATATGTAATGCTATATTTTGAAAATGAGACCCAAGGCTAAACATGAAACTCATTTATGTGTTTTTTTCCCAAAAATTTTATTCATTTTTAAAAAATAAAAACTATACAATTAAAATATATCCTTTTGTCATTTTTTACAATACACTTAAACATTATTTATGTTTTGGATACACATACACACATTTTGTATGCACCTTATCCACTTAGCCTGAAGGTCACTTTAAATACACAATATTTTTAATAATTTTGTGCATGAAACAAAGTTTGTCTATGCTGAACCATCAGAAAGCAAAGTGTCACTTTCAGCCACCGATGTGGACAATTTTGGAATATTTAAGATTTTGGAATTCCAGATAAGGGAGACTCCACTTGTATTAGAATTAGAAATGTAATGCATAATATTAGAATTTTGTATTATCAAGACTCCATCCTTTAGACTTAGCTCAGTTCTGACTTTTATTTGCAGATGTGTTCTTTATCCAGTCATCCAGAAAGAAACATGTTTGCCTGCCTGAAGGAAGAAGTAAAAAGTTCATTTATTTTGCAGTTCTTCTGACAAGTGGAACTTCTTGCCACAGGGCAAAATAAAGAGATAACTTAAAGTGATCTGGAAAAAAAACAAGTCTACTCTAAGAAACCCTTTGTTCTTCCTACACTCATAATAACAGTAATCATTCCCTACCTCCACTATTTTTTAGTACTTGGTGAGAAAGGATGAAAACTACCCTGGAAGGATCAGAAACACGACTGCGTATGCTGCAGTTAGATGCCTGACTAATTCCTGGGCTGCACCTGCACTGCAAAAATAATCCAGTTTGACACTTCATTAACTGCCTTGGCTCAATGCTATGGAATTCTGGGGTCTGTAGTTTTGTGAGACATTTGGCCTCCTCTATCAGAGAGCTCTGGTGCCGCAACAAACTACAAATCCCAGGATTCCATAGCATGGAGCCAGGGCCATTAAAGCAATGTCAAAATGCATTAATTCTGCCATGTGGATGCAGCCTTAGTTTCTAGTTGCTTAAATAGACTTTTTAAGAGCTGCTGCTGCTGTTGCTGGTGTTCTCGTTTTATCTGCCTTCAAATTGATTTTGAATCTGAATCTATAGATTTATTGAGAGGGGGTTTGAGAAATCCAGACTTTTACCACTAGAGGGCTTTCTTATTTCATTTATCTTTGTTTATTAAAATGTTTTGATAACTACAGTGGGCCTTTGGTATCCTCTGGGATTTGGTTCCAGAACCTCCCCCAGATACCAAAATCTGTGGATGCTCCAGTCCCATTCAATAAAATGGTCTCCCTTATATAAGATGGCAAAATCAAGGCTTGCTTTTTGGAATGTATATTTTTTGGAACATTTACAATCCGTGGATGTTCAAATCCATGGATTAAAAACAATCTGTAGATGTGGAGGGCCAACTGTATTTCCAGTTTCTGTGTTTGGGTGTGAAAGCTGGACAGTGAAAAAAGCTGGCAAGAAGAAACTCAAATCATTTGAAATGTGGTGCTGGAGAAGAGTTGTACGAATTGCGTGAACTGATAGAATGACCAATAAATGGACCTTTGAACAGATCAAGCCTGAACTCTCTCCAGAAGTCAAAATGACTAAATCGAAGCTATCGTACTTTGGACACATCATGAAACAGCATGATTCTTTGGAAAAGATAATACAGTTAGCCCTCCACATTTGCGGCTTTGACTTACAGATTTGATTATTTGCTGTTTTGATTAATATATTCTCTCTAAGTCCTCCAGCGCAACTCTGCCAAATGTTGACCATAGAGAACCTAGATGTTGCTAGACAAAACACTTCTCTAGGCATTTGTAGGTCCTCCAGCAGGATTCTATGATCAATTTCTGGCAGATGTTGACCATAGAGTTGCACTGGAGGACCTGGAGGTTCCTAGAGAGGTTTTCTCTCAGGTAAAATTAATAGTGTTCTTTTATTTGCATTTTTTCTACATTCATGGGGGTCCTTCACCCCTATCCCCAATTAATGTGGAGGGACCACTCAGTAAAGTGGAAGGCATCAGGAAAAGTGGAAGACTGCATTACAGGTGGATTGATGCAATCCAAGGAGCCCTGGCTGCCAACCGTTTTGTTACCCCAAAAGTTGGGGGGGGGGGACTTGCAGTCCTCATCGACAATTTCAGTGTCTACTTGGTATTTTGGGGAACTATCAGCTCAAAAGGAGGCCTACAAGCAGTGGGTAACTTAAAGAGAGTTTTCTACCTATGTATACCAGTACTAACTGCAGATAGACTCCAATTTCAATGAATAAAACAGTTTCATTTTGAAATGTGCAAAGGCACACACATGCGCACAGACAAAACGAATGCAACTTCAAAAACCATACAAGGCTACAAACTGAGTTCAAAGTGCAAAAGTATTTTAAAAATTAATTGAACAGTGGGGAGAGGAGAGGAGAGGAGGGGGCAGAATCTTGCCCTTCCCAATTGGCTCAGGCAAAAGCAAACTGCTCCATCCTCTTCTAGCTTCTGTGCTCCTCCTCACTGCTCACACTCTTGACCATACTCTGATTTTGCTTGGCCATACATGTCTCTATGAAATGTTGGAGGGTACGATATGGATGTTACGCCATGGCAAAAGCAGTAGAACCAAACGTACAAGGGAGGTAACATATGCATAGCCTACCAATGGATGCCAGCTAGCTCTTAAGGCCCTTTGCAACGATAAAGCCCAGCTGTGAGAGTGGAATTAACTTTCTTTAACTGAAGGATGCAACTTGCCCCTTTTTGTCTTCCTTTCAGTTTTCCATGTCCTCCATTTGCTGGAAAGTCTTGAAGCCCAAGGCAGCAAATGGAGGACGGTGGTGGGCATCTCTCCTTTCTCCCTGGCACCACTCTGCTGTTCAAGCGGATTGCCAGGATGTTTCTGAAACCTTCCTCCGGAGTGGTACATGGGGTCACACTTCTCCCTGCCAAGGACAATCACGTCAGGCCGCCCGGAGGACATGCTCAGCTCCCTCCCAGGGCGGCTGGAACAGAGAAACTTGGAATTAAACCACTCAGTCAAAAAATTAAGGTGCTATTAAAGCAGAGAACCGAGAGGGCACCGAGGCACGCCCAGCTAAAAGCTTTTCTGCGTCGTGTAGGTTGCAATAATAATTACAGGCCTGTAACTGGGCTCAGAGGGGAGATAACCAAGAAGGCAAAGATATAACAGGAGAGACACTGAAAGCAGGAGCGCCAGGCATGGGGGAGAGGAAAGAAATGCAGTTAAAGAAGAAATCGAACCCATTTTTAAAAATGCAGTATTCTGATTCTTCCTCAGGAGGTTGTGTATATGCAGGCAGGTCCAAGGGCCATTTCTTTGGACCCTGGACACTCTGAAGGCTGTACAGATGATCCAAAAATGCCATCATCTTTATTTCTTCCCACCTCTCCCCATGGATCAAGGTGGGGAATAGCAACAGATTAACATACAACGCATAACATCAGTTGAAACTCATATAACAGGGGTTGGACTGGATAGCCCTTGTGATCTCTTCCAACTCTAGGGACGTTATCACACGGGGGAAATCTGCTGGTTAATCCACACAAATCCCAAACAGAAACTGGATTTGTGCCTCACAATTTCACACGATGTCGCACAGAAACTGGACAGAAACTCATGTTATCCAAGATCTTTTGAAATTTGGTAGTTTTGAGGAAATGCATTTGCGAAATTAAGGTAATTTCGCATTTACTGTAATGTGAAAAGCAAATGCGCATTTGGGAGCATTTCCCTGCTTTTCCCATGGTTCCACGGCAAGCATTCCTCTATCTGCGCATGTGCAAGAAGCTCATTTCTAGTACATTTACGGGCTTTTCTCACTTGTGTGTGAACGTTAAATTCACTTACTGTAATTTCACAATTAAGGTAATTACGTGTGAAAGCCATTTGCGGAATCAAGGTTTATTTTCAGTTTATTTTCGGAATGCCTCATTTCCACTTTATTATCGCTTTCTGGCCCACGTGTGATAACGTCCTAGGATTAAAACACATAAGCCAGTTAAAACACATAGCATCAATTTAAAAGGACAAATAAGACACATACATCTTAAAGCAATGCACATTTAAAAATCCATCATTTAAAATTCACAAGTTAAAAATCATCTGGATAGGTCTGCTGGAAGAGACTGCTCTTGTATGCCTTTTAAAATTCAGACAGCTGTCGGATCTCTTCCGGCAGGTAATTCCACAATCTGGGGGCAGCTGAAGAAAGGTCCTCTGACAGTCGCCAATCTAGTCCTGGCTGACTGGAATAAATGTCTCATGGAGAAACTGAATATAGAGGGTGGGTTATACGAGAAAAGGTGATGCTGTAGGTAGCCTGGACTCAAACCATGTAGGGCTTTAAAGGTAATAACCAACACTTTGTACTTTGTCCAGAAACTAACTGGCAGCCAGTGGAGTGATGTTAATATTGCTGTGATAAGATAACTCCTAGATGTATTTGTAACCAATCTGCCTGCCATGTTTTGTACTAAATGAAGTTTCCAAACTTGTAACCCAATATGTAGCACATTGTCTAGGTCCAGTCTGAAGGCTACCAGTGTAGACAAAGCACAGAAAATGGCCAGAAATCTGCTTCTAAGTTTGAAAAACAGGGGCTAAGATTCTACAACAGACATGCCTGCACAATGTTGTGGCTGCACTCTGTCTCCTGATCAGACCCTCAAAATGCCACCTTAAAATCCAGCCCGCTGCATGAAGGGATGGAGCTTTGCGCTGCTGGTGGGTGGAGGGATGCAAGATGGTGCTTCCAAGCCCCTTCCACCAGCAAGCATCCAAAAATTGCAGATCCTGTAGCAACCTGTGGGCACATCGCAGCTTGCTGGTGAGAGAGGACTGAACATCACCAGCATCACAGAATTCTGTCCTGTGGAGTTTGTCTACACCTGCAAGAATGCTCTGGGCTGCTCCTGGAGTATTCTGGTCCCAGATCTGCCCCGGATTCGCTCTGTTACTTCATACTCCTTAATGGTGGTGCAATAGTTAAATGCCAGTACTGTAGCCACAACATTGTGAGTTCAATTGCAGAGGGCTCCAGGTCGACGCAGCCTTCCATCCTTTCGTAGGTTGGTAAAAGGAGTCCCCAGCTTGTTGGGGGCAATTGGCTGACAGATTATAAACTGCTTAGGGAGTCTGTTTACTATGAAGTGGTATAGAAATGCAAATGCTATTGCTATAGTGACTCCGGTTGGTTGTCTACACACACGTTCCCACTGTGTTGCTCAGCACTGTTGCTGCTGGCATGAGTTACTCCCTCTGAGGTCACAGTGAGGTGTCCAGCATCACTTCCATGGCTGGGCACCTTGTTGTAACTTCAGAGGAAATTACTCACGGCAGCAGCTGTGGAGCCGGGTGACACAGGGAACACACATGTGTAGACAGCTGGCCAGTGTCATTACGGAGTGGTCCGGGTATTCCTGCAAAACCCAGAGCAAAGGGGGCCAGCCTCATGCTGTGAAGACACAAATTGGGGATTTGGCCCTGCATCGTGAAGACAGGTCACCATGAGAATGGGGGAAAACACTCATTTGACCCATTTAGATGAACCCATGGTGCGGACGGCTGCATTTTAAGATGGACTTCAGGGGCATTTATGGTCACGGCAACCCCCAATCATAAATATGAATATGAAGCATTGCCTCATTGAAAATTTGAAAGATTGCTTTCATCCAATTTTTGCATTTTTAATGAGCCCCCATGCTCTGTGTGATGTCCAGCCTGGACTGTTTAAATTATCCCCTGCATTTTCCTTCATTTTCAGTTTAGTTTGAGCATAGGAATGTTCCACTGTATTAGTTTGTGGGAGGAGCTGTAGGAATTCCCTGCATTCTTTCTAGTTTTTGGTTTGCCCCTTCCCAGCAAGCTCTGCTCCAGCTTGGGATTTTTAGTTTTTTCTTAGGCAGGCTTGGCTTGATTTGTTTGGTGGCAACAGGCTCAGGCAAAGGGAAAGGGCATTTCTTACACCTGCAGCCAAATTATTTACCATATAGCCAACTTATTTACCACATTAGCCAATTTAGTTACCTGTAGCAGTTAATTCCAATAAACATCAACATCAAAGAAAACAAGAGCACCAGAAGCTGAAAGACCCTGCACCAGCTTCATTGAGAAGGAGATCAATCCAGGAACAAACCCAGAGAGATGACAACACTGAAGATCATTAAACCTGAACTGTAAAGATCCTTTTATTTTAAGCCTATTAGAGCTTGGGAGGAGAAACCCTTTTTTTGTTTTTCTTTAATAAATTTCCCTCTTTTTGGAATTTACACAGCTTTGGAGCCTTTTTTGGGTTAGAGATTGATCTCACCAGGGTACTGGCGTTGCACACCCATATTTGCCACCACCTTTAGTTGGGTGTGTCTTCACACTCTGCAGGACCAAAAGATAGCGGTGGTTATTTCCTAGGACAAAAACAAAGGCACAAAGGCTGCCTCCGCACTGGAGAAATAATCCGGTTCGACACCACTTGGACTGCCATGGCCCAATGCTATGGAACTCTGGGAATTGTAGTTGGCTATGGCACCAGAGCAAAGATATGATCACTCCTAGATGAATCTGGCTTCCATCTGGCTTTGCAATAACTGATGTTTATGAACTTGGTACAAGAGTTAACCCAATGTACAGCTTACTGCAGTAGACCAGCCTTGAGGTTACCAGCATGGGCAAAGAACAGAAAATGGCCAGAAATCTGCTTCTAAGTTTGAAAAATAGAGGCTGAGATTCTGTAGCAGATTTGCAGGCATGGTGTTGTGGCTGCACTCAATGTCCTGATGCAACCCTCAAAACACCACCGGCTGCAGCAAGGGATGGATTTTTGCACTGCTGGTGAGTGGAGGGATGAAGGATGAAGCCTCCAGCCCCCTTTGACCAGCAAGCAGCTAAATGCTCTGGTGCCACAAGCAACTAAAATTCCCAGAATTCCATAGCATCGAGCCATGGCAGTTCAAGTGATGTCGAACCGGATTATTTCTCCAGTGCGGAGGCAGCCAAAGCGAACCCTTCCCTTCCTGTCTGCCAGCATTAACCTGCACTTTTTTCTATGAGAAAAAATGTCACGTCTGCTTCTGAACAATCATCCCCAGGAAGAGTCTGAGGGCAAAAAAAGGATCCACGCCTTTGACACGCCAGCGACCTTCACAATGGCCCCGTCTGACTCGGGTTATTTATTCTAGCTCTGGCGAAAAGACCTGTTCCGTCTGGATTTATAAACATTGGCTCTATTGTCAAGCAGGAAACCGAGGGGCCTTGCCTAAAGCAGGGTGTGGGCAGACTATATTTCACGAGTTGGATGTTTAAAATAATAATGGCACTCATTGGGAGCATGTGCGGACAAAACCATGCCCTGGACTAGGCTGGGCACTGAGATGGGTTGATAAGAGGGGCGTTTTGGGGAACCGGAGGCTGTGGCATCCTAGGAAAGCCTTGCATCTTGACTTGGAAAGGCCTGAGGGGGGTGTGGTGGCCTGTGTCCCAGTCTTGGGTGGTGTTTTCCTGGAAGTCATGATGAAATTGTTTCCCAAAATGGGATCACAGGGCTTCCTCCGGTGTCACTTTGGAATCTGTCGCCGGAAATCAGCTCATCCTGATAAATGCTGAGCAAGTCGTCCTTATTTCCGAGGCAGACCCTCTCTCCCTTTCACAGGGCTCTTCCAATCTAAAGAAATATAAATTCTAGCGACAGAACGCCTTGGTTTTCCCAGGTTTTTGGGTTGTTGTTGTTATTGTTGCCATCTCCATGCCCATTCTTCCCATTCTTTTTGGGAAGCATTTGTAGCAATTTCTGGCATTGGCACTAGGGCTCTTGCAAAGCTTTTAAAAATCTGAAATATAGCACTTGATCTTAGCCAAAAGGCCCAGTTACCTCTCTGTCATCCCACTTGTTTTCAAAATGTCTCAGTGTCTCTCTTCTCCTCCTGCTTTCTCCTTTTGTCCTCAGCTTACTGCAATGACTGCAAACTGAGTTCAAAGTGAAAACCCTTCTTGCACTCCATTAAGGTAAGTGGGGTGGAGATGAGAGAAAGGAGCTGAATTATGCCCTTCCCACTAGGCTCAGGCAAAAGCAAACTGCTGCAGCCTCTCCAAGCTTGTCTGTTCCTCCTCATTAATAATTTCTGCCATCTTAGAATCAAAGAATCATAGAGCTGGAAGAGACCTCAAGGGCCAACCTTATTCTGCCATGCAGGAATACACATTCAAATCACCCCCTCGGACAGATTGCCATCCAGCCTCTAGTTAAAAACCTCCAAAGGAGGAGACTCCTCCATCCTCCAAGGCAGCCTCTTCCACTGTCAAACAGCCCTTACTGATAGGAAATTCCTCCTAAAGTTGAGGTGGAATCTCTTTTCCTGTAGTTTGAATCCATTGCTCCATTGCAGGGGTAGGTGACCTTTTTGAATCCTAGGCCGGTCCCCCGAAGTCCTCCTCTCCGCTGGGCCAAGGAGAGGGGACCCCCTCGCATGCACTGCCGCCGCTGCCGCCACCATTTTGATTTCCAAAATGGCGGCCATGACGCGTTTGCGCATGCGCAGTACTCCTGCGCATGCACAAACGTGTCGCAGCCACCATTTTGGAAATCAAAATGGTGGCCGCGACATGTGCCGCGGGAGTGCTGGCTGTGCGCGTGGCGGCGGGCGGCGGCGGCAGGGGTCCACCTAGGCTGGTAAGTCCGGTGACCTGGGCCAGAACCGGCCCGGGGGCCGTAGGTTGCCGGCCCCTGCTCCATTGTATCCTGTTCTCTGAGCATCAGAAAACAAGCTTGCTCCATCCTCAACATGGCATCCCTTCAAATATTTATTCAGGGCTATCATATCACTCCTTAACCATCTCTTCTCCAGGCTAAACATCCCCAGCTCCCTAAGTCTTTCCTCATAAGGCATGGTTTCCAGACCCTTCACCATTTTGGTCACTCTCCTCTGGACACGCTTGACCACACTCTGACCAGATCTTGACCACACTGGCATTGCTTGGCCAAACATGTCCCAGTTTTCATCTGTGAAATGTTAGATAGTGTAGTGTAGTTTCCTGAGATGGCTCTATGCTTTGAAGGGCAAACTGTCTCCATCCTTATTTTTAAATTGTAATTTAAGAGTCAAGGTGCTATAGCAGAATCAGTGTGGTACAGTGGTTTGGGTCTTGACTAGGGACCTTATCACACGGGGTCTAAAGCAGACCTAATCCAAAG
>CM034708.1:2149228-2169341 GCA_020142125.1 Phrynosoma platyrhinos
TTAACTGCCATGGCTCCATCCTACAGAATCTTGGGATTTGTAGTTTGATGGGGCACCAGCACTCTTGGACACAGAAGACTAAAGACCTTGAAAAACTACAGATCCCAGGATTCCATAGGGTGGAGCTACAGCACTTAAAGTGATGTCAAACTGCATTATTTTTACAGTGTAGATGAACCCTAGGAATCTGGGAGACCACAACTTCAACAATGAGCCAATGAGCTATAGTGCAAAATGGTCATTTCACTAATTCACTATAACTATATATATATAATATATACAGAGAGAGAGAGAAAAACAAGAGAAAAGAGAAAAGAAGGATACATTTTTGTTCCAAAATGTTGCAGAATTAAAAACAAACTCACTTGAGAATGGAATAAAATGTTGCAGCTGGTGCCAGGAATTGCAAAAAAAAATTAGTCTAGGACAATGGAAACTTTGTTTGGATATTTTTCAAAATTACCAGCTGAAAAATAGAGCAGCAAATACCACAATCTCCCAATACACTTGCCCTGTCTAGAGGAGGCCACACACTCTTACATCCCTCTATTCCCTTTCTAGAGACAACAACATGATCTGGAAGAAACTCAAATCATGCGATATATCAAGGCAGCTCAGACTCAACAGATGTTAACCTTGAAGACTCCTGGTAGCACTTTATTTTTTAAAAATTTATAAAATGCAACCCATAAATGATGAGTACAGACAGCGTGTAATAAAGCCAAGATAAAACCAGCAGGAGAAAAAAAAATCAAAAATCAAATTCAGAATCAAAGCACCACAGCCTATAAATCCCAAGTGAGACTGGCTGAAAAGTAGGAGGAAAGCACTGTGCCAAAAACATACAGATGCACACAAAACCCTTTTTTAATGCAGCGTTTAACAGAGAATTAAAAGATGTTCACCTGCTGCCAAAAAAGACCACTTTAAAGTTCGCTGTGTGCATCTGTGGAAAATATTTTTCTGAACAAACTTTAAAGCTGCATATCCTTCAACCATCCAACCATTGACAGGCACAGTTCCAATTAATCCTCTGCCGTCCCACTTTCCCAGCTGCTTCTAAAATGTCCCAGTTTCTTTCTCCTCCTCCCACTTTCCCCCTTTCATCCTTGCTTTACTTCAATGGCTGCAAACTGGGTTCAACACAGAAAAATAGTTTGCTCTCAGTTAACTTAGGAGCAGTTTGCAGAGAGCAGGGGGGCTAAATCTTGTCCTTCCCAGGAGACAGCTAAGGGCTACAACTTCTCCTACTTTAATCCCTCATTAATCACTTTTTCCACTTGTCCACTCTCTGACATTGCTTGGCCACGTGCCTCTTGGTTTCTTTCTGTGAATTGTTAGGAGGTAAAGAGCCAGCATGGCATAGTGGTTTGAGCATTGGACTATGACTCTGCAGACCAGGGTTCAAATCCCAACTTGGCCAGAAAAACCCACTGGGTGACCTTGGGCAAGTCACACTCTCTCAGCCTCAGAAGATGGCAGTGGCAAACCCCTTCTGAAGAAACCTGCCAAGAAAAGCCCATTATAGGTTCTCCTTAGGGTTGCCGTAAGTCAGAAATGTGCTGCATTTCAGTTTCTTGCTAATTTGCATTTCAATTATTGGTGAAAAGCACCTTTGCATTAATACCCCCCCACACACACACACCCTGTGATATCACAATTTCCTACATCTCAGGTTTTGATCCCGAAATCTCAGCACCTGGGATAGTTTTGATCTGGAAGCGGTAGGGTACCCTACAGGGAAAGGGATGCTTCAATTACACGGCTTTGTTTCCAGCAGCTCTTGCTTTTTGCTTCCCTCTGGCCACATATGCTTGTTGTTAGAAGTGGAGTAGAAATATGTAAAGGACCTTTGCATGGGCCTCCTGCCCAGATGGGTGAAAGTGTGGCCGGGCGATAAGGAACCATTAAGGAGAAACAGAGAGAGCTTGTTCTGCCCTGGATGAAAAGGAAGGAAAAAAATCAAATCAAATAATCATCTTTCCAAAAACACAGCAAGATACAGGCAAAAAGTCTATTGTTAATTCTAACCAGAATGGAGCTGTTGAAACAATGGGATCTGTCTGTGTATTGACTTATTGCAAAATAAGAGATTCGGTGGGTCTATTCTGCTTGAGAGAGAGTAGTGTGGTGTGGCAGCTTAAACATCGGACATTGAGTATTCAGCATTGTTGTTGTTGTGCGCCTTCAAGTCATTTTCGACTTATGGCGACCCTAAGGTGAACCATCTTGGGGTTTTCTTGGCAGGATTTATTCAGAGAAGATTTGTCATTGCCATCCTCTGAGGTTGAGAGTGTGTGACTTGCCCAGGGTCACCCAATGGGTTTCCATGGCTGAGCAGGGAATCAAAGCCTGGTCTCCAGAGTCTTGGGCCTTTGCAGACTGCCAGAAATAGTGCACATTAAATTGAGGCACTGCCCTGGCTCAGTGCTAGGGAGTCATGGGAATTGTATTATTTTCTGGGACATTGAGCCTTCTCTGTCAGAGAGCTCTGGTGCCACAATAAACTACAGTTCCCATGATTCCCTAGCACTGAGCCAGGGCAGTGCCTCAATTTAATGTGCACTATTTCTGGCAGTCTGCAAAGGCCCATAGTCCAATGCTCAAACCACTATGTTTTACTGGGAGACTGGGAATCCCTGCTCAGCCATGGAAACAGTTGGTGACTCTGGCAAGTCCTACTCTCTCTCAGTCTCAGAGGAAGACAATGGTGGCACAACTCCTCCAAATAAATCTGGCCAAGGAAACCCTAAAGAGGGTCACAATAAGGTAGACCCAACTTGAAGGCACATAACAGCCATGAACAACGAGAGAGAGAGAGAGAGAGAGAGAGAGAGAGAGAATCCTAGAGTTGGAAGAGACCACAAGGGCCATCCAGTCTGACCCCCTGCTATGCAGGAATACACAATCCAAGCCTTCCCTCTGACAGATGGCCATCCAGGCTCTGTTTAAAAACCTCCAAAGGAAGAGGATCTACCACCATCCTTGGAGGCAACTGTGTCTTTCACCATTGGACAGTTTTTACCATCAGGAAGCTCTTCCTAATGTTGAGGTGGAATCTCTTTTCCTGTAGCTTGGATCCATTGCTCCATTGGGTCCTAGTCTCTGGAGCAGCAGAAAACAAGCTTGCTCCATCCTCAACATGACATCCCTTCAAATATTTAAACAGGGCTATCATGTCACCTCTTAACTTTCTCTTCTCCAGACTAGATAGGAGAGATTCAGTGTGGTGTAGTGGTTTGAGTGACTATGGTGATGTGCATCCCTGTCCCATTCCTGCACTGACCTGTTTAGATGATGCATGGGACCAAAATGGGAGAAGGACAGGCCCAATCCATGCTCCAAGGTGGATCTCCAGAGTAAAAAGAGTCCCCTTTTCCTTCAAATCAGGGTAGAGACTCCAGAGATTCCCTGCACTGAATACCAGTGTGGAAACATGGTTGAGGGTCACCAGTGGGCAGGCAATCCCAATACTGAAGGTATTTAGGACTTTGGGAGGCCAGGGTTCAAATCCCCACTCAGTTGTGGAAGCCCACTGGCTAACCTTGAGCAAGTCATCCTCTCTCTCAGCTGTCGAGGAAAGCAATGGCAACCCTCCTTGGAATAAATCCTGCCAAGAAAACCCCCAGATAAGGCTGCCATAATTCAGAGTCAACTTGGCAGACACAGAACAACAACAAACTCTAGCTGGGACTAAACTGCAGGGCTTCTTCAAGCCATAGCTGACGCTTACCCTGGTTCTACTCTGCTCTTAGCTTGGCCTCCCCTGTCTTTAAAAAAAAAATTAAATTAAATAGACATAGAAATAAATCTTTCTTAAACAGCCTGCATTGAGGAGGGGGAGACCTCTTCCTTGTACATGTTGTGTCTGCTCTGAGCATCTTGCACATTCCTGCAAAGGAATCCCGAGGGAGTGGTGCGCCTCCTTGCAGGGGGTTAGATGTGCTGCTGGAGGAAGGCTCCTGGCCGGCCAAGGAGTTGAGGTTGCCGTCCCACAGGAGGAGAGAATGGTAGGCTGGGCCTCCTTCGCCTTCGCCTTCTCCTGCTCTCCCCCTCCTCTCTCTCTCTGGTGCACATCTGCAGCTGAGTTTGCAAAAGTTTGACAAAGAGCCAGAGCTGGGCTGGACCAGGCTAAGGGGGTGGGGAAGGGAGACAAACTGCAGGAAACCAGACAGAAAGGCAGAAGTGAGGCTGGGTCTTTGGCTGGGTGGGAGCAAGGAGGCTGGAGAACCTCTAGGGATGGTCCTTGGCACCCAAGGGAAGGAGGTCAAGCCTTGCGGGGAATGGTGAAGGGACAAGCAACACCCTGGGACAACACATCTGGAAGGCATCGCTGTCTCCCTTGCGTCTGGGACGTGCCAGCCCCTTCTTCGCACCAGGCATCAAGGTGAGCCGAAGGGGCAAGGAGAAATGGAGAAGGTGGCCAGAGGTGAATACGGGGAAGGACTCGGCCAGGACCAAGGGGGTTGCTTTGCCAAACAGAGAATGTTGCCTGAGGAAAGGCGGCATGGGTGAGCTGACGTCACTTGTACCCTTGGCATAAACATGGTGGTCTAGCATGTGCTACGGTCAGAGATGTTGTAGAGCAGTGGTTCCAAAACCTTGGTCCTCCAAATGTTTTGGACTTCAGCTTCCAGAATTCCTGACTGTTGGCCACACTGGCTGGGTCTTTTGGGAGTTAAAGAACAAAACACCTTGAGGACCAAAGTTTGGGAACCCCTGATGTAGAGGGAGGTCAGATGGGGGCATGCAGGTCATTCTCTCTCTGCATGCTATTCTACTTCCTAAGGTGTTTGTAAGAGAAGAAGAGATCTGGATAACTTGTAAGTGACACACACACAAAAGACCCAAGAAGCAAAGTGACTCCAAAGTTAGTGCTGGGGTGAGGAAGGGGTGCAGATCTGAGCAATGCTGGCTCTGAAGTTGAGGCAGTGGAGAAAGGAGAACCAAGATGGCTGGATGCTTGTGCAAACTACTGTACCTTATTTCTCTTTGCAACCGGAATTCCAGGTGTTGGGGATTTCCTGAACGTGAGCTGCAGATGTGAGGAAACAATAGAGAAAATGGGATTTTGTTCTGTTCGCAGGACACCGAGGAGACAAGCAGGGACAAGTTAATAGTGCTCTTGTCTCCCTTCCCCTCTGGACATGATCCAGCCCATTGCTAATAAATCTGGCCAAACTCTGTTGTCGGTTGAAGAAAGGAAGTGGGACCCAATTGTGGGCTATGATGTTGGATATAATCTTTGGTTTGCAATTTGGTGATCTTCTTCATTCTGGGAGTGGAAAGAGTGTTCCTATTAGCAAATGTTTGGATCCTTCTATCACAGCATCTCAGGTCTGGGGAAAGCTGCTCCGGTTGGATTTCTGCCATGGGACTTTAACTGCCCTGGCTCAGTGCTAGGGAATCATGGGAATTTTTTTTTCTGAGACATTGAGCCTTCTCTGTCAGAGAGCTCTGGTGCCACAATAAACTACAGTTCCCATGATTCTCTAGCACTGAGTCAGGGCAGTTAAAGTGGACTCAGTTTGCACTGTTTCTGGCAGTCTGCAAAGGCCCTAGAGAGCAAATGTGGTGTTCTGGCAAAAGTTTCCCAAAGCCAATGGTTAATAGCTTGTTTTGCTCTGGGGTCCATTCCATCTGGATCGAGGAGGCATCATTGGGCTCCATTGCACCTCAGGCTGCAATCCTTTGCTAAAAGCCATGGGGCAAGAACCCTTGTGCTCTCACTTTTTGGCTCACCTCAGGAGGGTTGTCTCTCCAGCAAGATGTCTGCCTTAATAATGCCTGAAGGACTATGTAATGTGTGTGTGTGTCGTGTGCCTTCAAGTCATTTCCAACACATGGCAACCCTAAGCAGACCCTATCATAGAGTTTTCTTGGCAAGATTTGTTCAGAGGAACTTGGCCATTGCCTCCCCCTGAGGCTGAGAGAGTGTGACTTGTCCAAGGTCACACTTGTTTGAATCATGGTGGAACCTGGAGATGGTTGTTCTTCCAGTTAATTGCCCATGGATTGTATAAAATGGGCAAGAATCCTTTAATAAAGGGCAGGTGTAGTTGAATGAATTCAAAGAGTTATAGAATCGTAGAGCTGGAAGAGGACCCAAGGGCCATCCAGTTCAACTTCTTCCAACATGCAGGAAGACACAATCCAAGCAATCCCAAGAGACTCCATCACTCTCCAAGGGAGCAGCATCTTCCACTTTCGAACAGCTGTTACCATCAGGACGGTTTCCTAGTATTTAGGTGGAATCTCTTTTCCTGCAGCTCGCATCCATTGCTCCATGTTTTATTCTCTGGAGCATCAGAAAACAAGCTTGCTCCCTCCTCAATATGACATCCATTCAAATATTTAAAAATGGCTCTCTTGTTCCCACTTAACCTGTCCTTCTCCTGTCTAACCATACCCATCTCCCTAAGCCACTCCTCACAGGGCATTATAGTTTCCAGACCTTTCACCATTTTGGTTCCACCTCCTATGGACACACTCCAGCTTCTCAATATCCTTTTTAAATTGTGGTGCCCAGAACTAGATGCAGGATTCCAGGTGAGGTCTGACCAAAGCAAAGTTGGCTGGTACTATTACTTCTCTTGATCTATATACTATATAGTGGTCCATTGGTATCTGCTGAGGTTTGGTCCCAGGACCCCTCCTGGATACCAAAATCTGTGGATGCTCAAGCCCCATTATATACACTGGGGTAGTAAAAGAGTGTCCCTTTTAGAAAATGGCAAAACCAAGGTTTGCTTTTTGAGTGTGTGCTTTTAAAAATATTTTCAACCCATGGATGGTTGAATTTGTGGATGTAGAATCTATGTATATGGAGGACTGAATGTATGGTGCAGCCTAGAATCACATAGAATTGACTGTTATCTTTTGATATACAGTGCGCTCCCGCCCCAACCGCAGGCTCGCCATCTGTGGATTTGAGCATCCATGGATGCCAAGCACCACTGAATTTAATGCCCGCCTGTATATTTGGGGGTGCATCTATACTGTAGAAATAACGCAGTTTAAAACTACTATAGCTCCATCTAATATAGTTCTGGGAGTTCTAGTTTTACAAGGTCTTTAGCCTTCTCTGTCCAAGAGTGCTGGTGCCTCACCAAACTACAAATCCCAGGATTCTGCTGGATGGAGCTACAGCACTTAATGAGGTGTCAAACTGCATTATTTCTGCAGTGGAGATGCACCCTGGGAGTAACCGAAACAGGCCAAAAATATACATTCAATCTTTTTTCTCCTAGCATTACCAGCCAAGGCCCTATACTGTGTTTGCCTAACCTAAATCTGCACTTGAGTAGTTCAGGGGTAATTGGGCTACATCTTCCTTCTGCTGAATACCTGCTTTTTGTCCTATGGTACAAAGGGGGGAAAGGCAATGGCTCTTTCCACAATCCTAGAGATTGTAAAGGCACTGAAAAGCAGTTATGCGCCCTCCAAGAATATACAATTGCGTGTGCAATGAGTTCCAGTTGCAGAACTCTACTTACAAGACTGTGAATTCAATACAGATGTTAAATCCTGGCCAAAAATTACAACCATATGAATAAGGCAACGTAAGCGTGCACGACTTAGCAGGGGAAAAGGAGAGGAGAGACGAAATCTTTCCCTTCCCAGTTTGCAAAAGCAAACTGCTGCAGCTTCTCCTAGCCAGATGTCAGCTATTATTTGGGGAGTGGGAGTGGTGGTGGTGCGTCCCTTCAAATTGTTTCTGACCTATGACTTCACTAAGGCATTGAACTTTCTATGCATTTCATTAGGATTGTGGAAAGAGCCAGCTTTCCATCTGCTCAAGTGTAGATTTAGGGTATGCAAGCACAGTATAAGATCTTGGCGCGTAACATTAGGAGAAAAAAGACTGCTAGAAATAGTGCAAATTGAGTCCACTTTAAGGGTTAAGGTTATGGTTAGGGAATCATGGGAATTGTAGTTTATTGTGGCACCAGAGCTCTCTGACAGAGAAGGCTCAATGTCTCAGAAAAAAATACAATTCCCATGATTCCCTAGCACTGAGCCAGGGCAGTTAAAGTGGACTCAATTTGCACTATTTCTAGCAGTCTGCAAAGGCCCTGAGTACACAATTTTTGACTTGGTTCATGGACTCCCAAGATGTATCTACACTGTAGAAATAATGCAGTCTGATTTAACTTGTACGGCTCCATCTTACAGAATCCTGGGATTTGTAGTTTGATTAGGCACCAGCGCTCTTGGGCAGAGAAGGCTAAAGTCCTTGTAAAACAAGAACTCCCAGGATTCCATAGGATGGAGCTATAGCACTTAAAGTGGTATCAAAGGCATGTCTCTTACATTCAGCTCACCTGAATGTTCTTCGTACATCATCCATCCTGGTTTCTTTAGCCACCTCCCACTGTTCTTCATCTTTCGAATTGTTTGCAACTATGCCTTCAATATCTTGCCTTCATGAATCCCCCAAGCATCATGAGCTTCCTTCCCTTTGAGCATTTCTTACCATGGGGGTCTCACCCAGTACAGTATTTCCAACTAATGGAAACCCTAAGGCAAACCTATCATGGGGTTTCCTTGGTCAGATTTGTTCAGAAGAGGTTTGCCATTGCCTTCCCCTGAGGCTGAGAGACTGTGACTTGCCCAAGGTCATCCAGTGGGTTTCATGGCCAAGTTTGGAATTGAACCCTGGCCTCCAGAGTCGTAGTCCAACACTCAGACCACTATGCCACACTGTGTGAAATCATATTTCTTGAAATACAGAGTTTGGGTTTTATTGGCAAGATTTGTTCAGAGAGGGTTTGCCCCTGAGGCTGAGAGAATGTGACTTGCCCAAGGTCACCCAGTGGGTTTCCATGTTCGAGTGGGGATCCGATCCCTGGTCTTGCAGAGTCGTAGTCCAATGCCCAAACCACTACACAAAGCTAAGGACAACAGCTCCCAAAAGATACGTTCAATTCTGGGAGTTGTAGTCCAGCAAGTAACATGTCCCTACTCTGGAATCTTTTCCTTCCCAGTAGTCTTTGGCAAAAGCAAACTGCTGCAGCCTCTCCTTCCTGGGTGTTTTTTCTCATTAATAACCATTGCCATTTTGACCATACTCTGATGCTGCTTGGCCACACATGTCCCAGTTTTCACCTGCAAAATGATGGAGGGAATGGAGTTGCAAAGCCTTTGCAGACTTGGAAAGACCCTGGGAATTATTCCATTACTATTCTGCCAATGGATATATTTTCTTACCTTCTCAGGAAAGTACTGCCAAAATACCTGAAGGTACCAGTTCCCATCTGACCACAGAAGCTGGATCAGGTCTGGTTAGAACTTGGAAGGGATTGTTGTGTGTTGTGTGCCTTCAAATAATTTCAGATTTATGGAGACCTAAGGTGACCTTATCATGGGGTTTTCTTCTCTCAGCCTCAGGGAAAGGAGAAGACAAACCTCTTCTGAACAAATCTTGCCAGGAAAACCCCATGATAAGTTCGCTTTAGGGTTGCCATATGTCAGAAATGACTTGAAGACCTCATAACAGCCACAATAACAAGATGTCACCATTCAATCTTCTCTTCTCCAAGATAAACAAGCCCAGCTCCATACTCTCTAGTTGTCCCACTTTGTTGCAGCTGAAGATCACACTACACTGTTATAGCACCATCAATCCACTTTAACTGCTATGGCCCCTTCCTCTGGAATCCTGGGATTTGCAGTTTGAGGGGGTGCATTTAAAATCCTCAGCCAGAGACTCTAGTACCTCGCCAGACTACGAAGCCCAGAATTCCACAAAATGCAGCCACAGCAGTGGAATAATAGCACTATAACAATGTAGTGTGATATTGGTCTCAGACGGTCCCAATTAATCCTCTGCCTTCCCACTTTCCCACCTGCTTTAAAAATGTCCCAGTTTCTCTCTCCTCCTCCCACTTTCCCTTTTTGTCCTTCCTTCAATTACTCCAGACTGAGTTCAGAATGCAAGAGTACGGTAGTTTGGCACTCAATTCAGAGAGGAAAAGTGGAGAGAAGGGGGCAAAATCTTGCCCTTCCCAGTAGGCTCAGGCAAAAGCAAACTGCTGACACCTCTCCTATAGTTTGTTCTTTCTCATTAATAACCTTTACCATCTTGACCACACTCTGATGCTGCTTGGCCACATGAGTCCAAGTTTTCATGTGAAATACTGGAGGGTAATAATAAATAAATAATAAATAAATAATAAAATTTATTATACAGCTCCCTAAGCCATTCCTGATAACACTCGGATTCCTATACTTTCACCCTCTTCATGCAATGAAACAGCAATTGAACTATTCTTTTAATATTGTGAGCTGCTTTGGGTCCCAGTTTTAGGAAAAGAGTGGGATACAGATAAATAAATAAATAAAAGCAACAACAACAACAACAACAACAACAACCACTGTGGCATATTTTGCTCCAAGTGTTTCTTGCAGGTAACCTTCCTTTCCTTGGGAGAACCTTGGGACAGTTGCAATGTTTAGCAACTATGTGTTATTTTTATTGTTGCCAAAAGATAACCGATTCCCCTGTTCCAGCCTGTGATACGTAGTTTTGTTCCTGGTCCTTGAATCTAGACAATCCCCCATTTCTACTTAGGGAAAAATGTCTTATCACACAGATTCTCAGAGAGAGAGAAGGGAGAAAAGCCACAACAACAAAAATGAGGCAAGGCCTGCAAAATGTTTTGCATGCTAAAAATTGCAAGAGGGAAAAAACTGGGCAATTGCGAGTTTGTAATGGGAGGAGATTGTTCCCTTTGGCTTCCATTCAAAATGGAGGGGAGGGGGTGTTTGTTCTTTTTTGGAGGGGTGGCTGGGCTAAAATGGAGCCGCTTGCACCAATCCGACTTTTGTGGTTCTTTCTGCAGCCGCGCCCTTTGATCCCCCCAGATGGAAATTATAATCTTTGTTCCCTTTGCCTTTTACATCATCTGAAACAAAATACTTTCACTACCAGGAGTTGGGGAGAAAAGACTCATATGCAAGTCAGAAGGGAGGGAGGGAGAAGGAACCAGAATATGGAAGGGGAAAGGATCAGGACAATGCTTTCTTTCTTTCTTTCTTTCTTTCTTTCTTTCTTTCTTTCTTTCTTTCTCTCTCAGATCAGCTTCCATTCACTTACAGGTTGAGTCTCCCTTATCCAGAACTCCGAAACCCAAAATATCCCAAAATATCAGAGCATTTTTCATGGGCGGCTGAGATAGTGACACCTTTGCTTTCTGATGGTTTAATGTACACACATTTTGTTGCATGCACAACATGATTAAGAATGTTGTATACATTTACCTATGTGTAATAAGGTGTACAGGAAACATTAGTAAATGTTGTGTTTAGACTTGGGTCCCATCTCCTACAGTCACCTCTCCATATCCACAGATTCTTTATCCACAGATTCAACCATCCGTGGCTTGAATATATACACACGCACTCCAAAAAGCAAACCTTGCTTTTGCTATTTTATATAAGGGACACTATTTATTATGCCATTGTATTCAGTAGGACTTGAGTATCCACAAAATGTTGATATCCATGGTAGGTCCTGGGACCAAATCCCACTAGAGATCAAGGGCCCACTGTATCTCATTATGTATTTATATACAAATACAGGTATTCCAAAATCCCAAAATATCCAAAACCCACGCATTTCAGATAAGGGATACTCAACCTGCACTGCACTGATGAATTGCAATGTGCCTTTCAGTCCACTCTGACTTATGGCAACCCTCTCGCAGGGTTTAGCATTCAGAGTTTTGCCTTTGCTTTCGCCTTCCTCTGAGGCTGAGAGAGTGGAACTTGCCCAAATCATAAAATCATAGAATCATAGACTTGGAACAGACCACAAGGGCCATCCAGTCCAACCCCTGCCATGCAGGAACTCCCAATCAAAGCATCCCTGACAGATGGCCATCCAGCCTCTGCTTCAAGACCTCCCCCAATTAGTTTCCATGGCTGGGTGGGTGTCTGAATGCTTGAAGAAGCTATACAATGTCATCCATTATACGGTGATTTTAGAGGTGTATTAGGTACATGCCAGTTCCAAATGCTGGCAGATTGACAGAAGTTCCAGAATCCTGTTGGTTTCTTATGCATGCATACATTGCCATATGGAAGCATTTGGACCCCCCCTCCCATGTGAAGTGGCTACATTCAGTTCAAGGCTCTGGAAGCAGAGCTGCACATGTGTTGAGTTATGCATGTTGAACATGGATGCACATGCACACACACATTGACCATGCTTATGCATGCATGTCCATGCATATTGTGCATTACACATGAAGGCACACGTGCCCATGGGTTGCACACTTGATTGTGATGCACTGCAATTCAGTACAAAGGTCCCAGTGTGCAACTATCACATAACTTCATGAGCAAAGAGCTGTGCTTGGTCCTTGAGCAGATAGCGATGCTATGCTTGATGTAGGATTTTTAAACTATGCACCAACTGCAACCTCTTTAGCGCACCCTCGGCAGCCATAGAATAAGATTTGGGGGCCAGTTGGGTTGGTCCCCTGCTCACTAACATAGCAAGCCTTCCCTTGAACGTAGCTCTGGAGATCTTGGCTGTCGATATCTCGGTGTTCATTCTCCATCGCCTACCCACCCATTCCTGCCTCTCTATTCATAGCGCAGCCTTGTTGCGGAAATGGTTCCTGCTCAGGAAAAGCTTGGCAGCTGCATTCTGGAAAGGGCCTTCCTTTCGGGGCTTTCAGGATTAGGAACAGCCGGCCTGGAAAATAGGTGCGGTCTGTCCCCAATTCCCAATAATAGCCTCTCTCTCTCTCTTGTTTGTCCCCAAAGCCAGGCAAGCAGCAATGGCTCAGTCTTGATTGTGGAGTCTCCGTTCTTTAATATGTTCCTCACAGCCATGGATTAAGCTTCTCCCTCCATGTGTCTTTCTAGATCTAATGATTGCTAGGGGCCATGACAACAACATTGTCATTCCCAGTGGAAATGTGCATTGTTGTTGTTGTTGTTGTGCGCCTTCAAGTCATTCCCATCTTATGCCAGTCCTAAGGCAACCCTTAGGCAAGGTTTGTTCAGAGGAGGTTTGCCTTGGCCTCCCTCTGAGGCTGAGAGAGGGTGACTTAATCAAGGTCACCCAGTGGGTTCCCATGGCTGAGTGGGGATTCGAACCCTGGTCTCCAGAGTCATAGGCCAATGCTCAAGCCACTTAGGGAGGGCAAACTCTCTCACGGTGGAGTCCTGTTGGTGCTTTGCACATATCTAACTTCCCCAGCAGATTTGTTCAGAAGGGGGTTGATTTTGCCTTCATCACATTGGGCAAGTCACACTCTCTCAGCCTCTTCAGAGGAAGGCAATGGCAACAAATTTTGCCAGGAAAACCCCATGATAGGTTCACCTTAGGCTTGCCACAAGTCGGAAATGACTTGAAGGCACACAACAATAGCAACAACATCTTGTTATCATCCTGTATTGTAATGCGTTTTTAAATGGGTTTAATTCTATAGATCGATTGCTCTTTTAAAAATAACATTCATATCTATTTTAACCTGTGTTTCTGCATGTTTTTAATTTGTTCTGGTTTTAATATTCTGTAGGCCACCTTGAGTCCAAATATAGAGGGGAAACACAGAATATAAATAAATAAAATAACAACAACAACAAACAACTCAGAACCTCCCAGGGAAAGTAAACTTTTCTGGTGGCATCTCTGTGTGGTGCTTTCAGTGGGACACAGTTTTAACAAAATGTTCTCCCTGTCTTTCAGCTAGAAAGGTAATGTGAAGATGTCAACGCTTCTCGTACCTTCGATGCACACACTCCAAATTGGTAAGGAAATCTGGGACCAAGGGCTTGGATCTTTGTACCGCTTTATGATTGGTGTGATAATGACTGGAAAATGCAGACTTTTGGCACAGTAAGCTGGCTTTCTAAGAGGAACCAAACAGCAGGCATTCCATACTCTCCAAATGTACCGATTTGGTAAGGGTAGTCCCAATTAATCCTCTATCATCCCACTTTTCCAGCTGCTTTTAAAGGTCCTGGTTCCTTTCTCTTCCCTCCACTTTCCTCCTTTCTCCTTGGCTTACTTCAGTTGCTGCAAACTGTTAACATTGCAAAAGCTGTTTGCACTTAGTTCACTCAGCAGGAGAGAAAGAAGGGAAAGGGGCGGAATCTTGTCTTTCTCAGTCAGCTCAGGCTAAAGCAAACCGCTGCAGCCTCTTCTACCTCAGCTGTTCTTCATCATCAATAGCTTTTGCAGTTGTGACCACGTGTTCCAGTTTTCCTCTGTGAAATGCTGGAGGATATGGCATTCCACCCAAACCATCCTTGCTTATTTCAGGACACTGGCAAAGTGCATTTTAAAGAGAGAAAATATCCCCGTTGCAATGAGATTCCATCTCTTAAAACATCCCTATGGAACCCCCAAATAAGCCAGTACGTGGCAAAAAGCTGAGGCTTGGAAAAGTTACTTTTGGAGCCTTCACATTCTGGAAACTCCCAAAAAATGGAGAGTTTGGGAAATAGGTGCCAAGAATGGAGCTGAGCATTATTCCATGCTTTCTCTCCCCACTTTCCACCAGGAAGGCAATAGCTAGGGTTTGAAACTGAGGTTTGGAAGCCTCCAATATTTCGTGGAAGGAAACCAGGAGGCATGTGGCCAAGCAAGATCAGAGCATGATCAAGATCCCCAAAATTGAATACTGAGCTTTACTTTGGAAGACTGATTTGGCAGAAGTGAAAGTATACCTACATTAAGCAAAAACGAAGAAGGACATGTCATTTCTAGAAATAGTTATGTATCTTTTTCGAAGGGTGGGAGGCCAAATTTAATTTGCTTGCAATGGTATTAAGGTATTGTAATGTTATGTATTGTTTGTCCATATTGTACAGTATTTGTGAATGATTTGTTTGTGTACTAGCTGACTGCATAGACATATGTGTGTGTGTACGGACCTTATCACACAGGGTCTAAAGCAGAGATAATCCAAAGGAAACCCAGTCCTATTGCGCATTATTTGTCCGTCTGTTCACACGACGTCGCAGGCAACCCAGAGACAACCCAGTGCCAATGCAGAGGAAACCCCGTTCTTTTGGCTTTCGGGTTTACCAGGTATTGCATTTGCGCGATTGGATTAATTGCGCATTAACTCCGCTTTCGCAATACGTCTGATCATCAAATACGTATCCTGGAGCATTTCCCCATCAATTCTGGATGGGATCTTCTCACTTGTGTGTGAACAGCAAATCCGTATCCAGGATGCGCTTTCTTCGCGAATTTGGCAATTGCGCAATTACTCATATAGCGTGTGATCGCCATTTCCGTATTGTGGGGTCTATTCCCCAATGCTTCTGGATTGCTTCTTCTTTTGCTTTTCTTCTGATTTGAGACCCCCGTGTGATAAGGTCCATATGTGTGTGTGTATGTCTTTTGTTAAAATAAGTCAAAATAAAATATTGGGTTGTGGGGGACGATGCCAAAAATAATGAATGAGAAAGAACACTCAAGCTAGGAGGGGCTGCACCAGTTTGCTTTTGCTAGAGCCTCTTGTCCGGAGAAGGGCAAGATTTGACTGCCTTCTCTCCTTTTTCTCCACTGAGTAAATAGAGTACAAACTACTTTTGCACTTTGAGCTCTGTTTAGAGTCCTTATAATACGCAGTGGACAAAGAGGGGAAGTGAGAGGAGGAAAGAGAACATAGGACATTTTAAAAGCAACTCAAAAAGAGGGATGACAGGGAATGAACAGGGACTGTCCCAGTCAGACAGGGACAGTTGGAGGGTATGTGTGGAAGGTGATGGAAAAGAGGTCCCCTCATCCTGTTTGATGGGATTTTACAGCACTTTGTCTGACTCCGAGATTAAAGATGCAGGAGGCCCACCTGGATCCAACCTGGCAGCCCTGTCTGGGCACACAAGGTAGTGTATGCCTTTGAATCCCAAATGCCGCTTCGATGCTTAGCGGAGTCCACTGCCAGCCTCTCCACACCCAATTCAGCTCTCCAGCATATATATGTCTACCTCCCTGTTTCTCAAGCGCCGGGTGGAGCCCCATCCAAAGCCAAGGCAAGGAAAAGATAAGATGTTTTTCAACTGACGCTGGACTTGGCAGCTCCAGCCGTGGGACATTCCTGAATTCAAAAGAAATGAAGGAACATCTCAGGCAAGGTTAGGGATCACAAAGCCCTCCTGGGGTGCATCCACACTGTAGAAATAATGCAGTTTTTGCACCACTTAAATTGCCATGGCTCCATCCTGCAGAACCCTGGGATTTGTAGTTTTTGTGAGAGACCAGCACTCTTTGGCAGAGAAGGTGAAAGACCGTTTTTGTTGATGTTAACTGCCTTTGTGTCGGTCTCGACTCATGGCAGTGACCCTAAGGATGAGACACCTCCAGACCCCCTTGTCCTCTCCTTCTCTGGCCAGCAAACTGCCAGAAATAGTGCAAATTGAGTCCACTTTAAGGGTTAGGGTTAGGGAATCATGGGAACTGTATTTTATTGTAGCACCAGAGCTCTCTGACAGAGAAGGCTCAATGTCTCAGGAAAAAAACACCAATTCCTATGATTCCCTAGCACTAACCCTAACCCTTAAAGTGGACTCAATTTGCACTATTTCTGGCAGTCTGCAAAGGCCCATAGTCTCTTTAATAAAGTCAATCCATCCATCTGCATTGTGGCCTTGCTCTCTTTCTACTTCCCTCCACCTTTTCTAACATTATTGTCTTTCCCAACCGTTCATGCCTTCTCATGATGTGTCCAAAGTACGACAGCCTCAGTTTGGTCATCTTGACTTCTTCCAGGGCTATCTTTGTCTTGATCTGCACTAAGACCCCTTTGTTTGTCCTTTTGGCTCTCCATGGAATCCTCAGCACTCTTCTCCAACCCCACATTTATCTCAAATGCATTTATTTTCCCTCCTATCTTCTTTCTTAACTGTCCAGCTCTCACATCCATAAATCATATAATCCATATAAAACTACAAACCCCAGGATTCCCATAGTCTTATTGGACTGCAACTGTCAGCATTCATCACCAGGACTGATGGGACCTGCAGTCCTACATCTGGAGGGCAGCATGATTAGCACCTCTGAGACAGATGATAAAAAAGCCTAAATCTTGGTTGCATTGAGACTGCATACCATAAATCTATACATGGTGAATTACACATGGGTTGTGTGTTGCACAAGGTTTGTGTTGAAGGGCAGCAGTACAGAACCAAATGTGCAAGTGAATACACAAGGGAAGGTGCAACTGAATTCATAGCCGAATGTTTCTCCATATGTGCAACAGCATCACATGGACAACCCTGTTTCCATGATCTTACATTTAATGGTGACACTGTGGTGTGTGTACTGTGTGCCTTCAAGTAATTTCCAACTTATGGCGACCTTAAGGTGAGTCTCATGGGGTTTCCTTGGCAAGATTTGTTCACAGGAGATTTGCCATTCCTTTCTCCTGAAGCTGAGAGCATACTGTTCAATGGATCAAAATGTTCCACAGGGGAACTTGCATGCATGTAAGACACTCACAGGATTACAGCCTTTAGCTTTGTAAAGGATAAAGATCCAAGACTGTGACTCCATCTAGAATGTAGTGGAGCAGTGTTGTAGATTGTTGTTGCTGTTGTTGCATGCCTTCAAGTCATTCCAACTTATGGCAACCCTAAGGCGACCCTATCACAGGGTTTTCTGGGGCTGAGAGTGTGTGACTCGCCCAATGAGTTTCCATGGCTGAGCAGGGAATTGAACCCTGACTCCAGAGTTGTAGTCCAACACTTTAACCACTACATCATACTGCCTCTTGGCATGAATTAGGGCAGGGGTAGGCAACCTTTCCCCTTTAAGGGCCGAGGGACTTCAGCTCCCAGAAGCCTCAGCCATGTTGGCCAATAGTCCCATGTTGGCCAATAGCTCCTGGGATTCTGGGAGCTGAAGTCCCTCGGCCCTTAAAGGGGAAAGGTTGCCTACCCCTGGATTAGGGGGTCACATTTGGAGATCTTGGAAAGCCACCCCCCTCACCTCATCCCCTGCAAAAAAAAAAAAAAGGTCAAATTTTGCTCCAATGACCTCTGAAGGGGCGTGGGAGCACAGTCACCACATTTTGGGCTTTCCTGGGCAATTTTAGCATACCTTCCACCTCATTTGGCAGGGACAGTCTCAAATGCCATCCCACTTTTTCAGCTGCTTTTAAAAGTCCCAGTTTCCCTCTCCTCCTCCCACTTTTGCCCTTTGTCCACAACTTACTTTAGTTGCTGCAAACTATTTTTAAAGATCAAAAGTAGTCTGCACTCAGTAACAGTGGGAAGAGGAGAAGGAGGAGTGGGATCTGGCTCTTTCCAGGAGGCTGAGGCAAAAGCAAACTGCTGCAACCTCTTCTAGCTTGTCCTTTAATAAAGTTTGCCATCTTGACCACCTCTGATGTTGCTTGGCCATAAATATCCTGGTTTTCATCTATGAAATCTTGATGGTTTGAGTGCTGGACTACAACTCTGGAGACCAAGTTTCGATTCCCTGCTTGGCCATGAAACCCACTGGGTGACCTTGAGCAAGTCACACTCTCTCAGTCTCAGGGGAAGGCAATGGCAAAGCTCCTCTGAACCAACTTTCCAAAGAAAACCCTATGATACGTTTGCCTTAGGGTCGCCATAAGTTGGAAACAACTTGAAGGTACACAACAACAAATAACAATGCAACATGTGCATTACGTACAGATGTCATTGTGCACTGTGCATGTTCAGTTTGTAGTGTGTTTGGTGTCTTGGTTCGGTTGTGCACAGAGTGCAAGGACAAGACACCGAAAAATGTAGGACATTCTAGAAAAATGTAGTTCATTGTAAACTGAAAGCCAAACACCCTAATATACCGTAAATTCATGCTTCTAAGTCATGCTCAAAATGAAGGACATTTTGGAATTCCTCCTGCACCGGAGCTTGAAATATAGGGCATGTCCTGGAAAAGGAGGACATCTGGTCACCCTGGTTGTGCAACATGGCCATTCAACACACGGGTTCTGTAGCACCATGAATGTATAATTCTGCACAGAAAGATTTATGCTATACCAATGTTGGATCTGTTGGCTGATTTATTATTTACACCTGCAATGGTTTTGTTTGCCTGGCGTTTGAGCATCGTTTGGTGTTGCATCTTATTTGCAAAGCAACAATTTGTTCTTTAAAGCGGACCCTTTATGCCTCCATCTCCTTCCCCTCCTTTCTTCCCGGATCATGAGATGGACCTTCATCAGGAGCGATGGCCCTGCCATGTCGCTTTCCTTTCCACCTCCTGCTCTCCTCTCCCCTTTTTGTACGCAATGAAATATTAACAGGACAGCCATCGGAGACAGGGAAATTCACTTAGGGAACAGATGAAGGGCCCATGATGCCATGTTGTTCCAGCCATTGATTCTTCACCTTGAGCCTTTCTCTTAACTAATCCCAGGAGCTGCGTTTGGAGAAAGGACAAAAAGCTAACTCTTGGCTCATAAAAGAAACCTTTTAACTGACACTCGACTGTTGGAGCATTCATCCAGGATCGGAGATAAAGCAACTCCCTCCAAAGTTGTCTCCTGCTCAGGATGTTGGTGGTCTTGGCAGGCCCTGGGCTGACCATTCAGTACAGCCAATGTTGGATTTTAAGCACACAAGGGACTCCTGGGGCCCTTTTACACAACATTCAGAGAATTGGAGAATCACACAGTTGAAAGAAACCCCAAGGGCCACCCAGTCTAACCCAATCCTGCCATGCAGGAACTCCCAATCAAGGCACCCCCAACAGATGGCCATCCAGCCTATGTTTAAAGACCTCCAAAGAAGGAGACTCCACCATTCTCCAAGGCAGTGTCTTCCACTTTCAAGCAGCTCTTACCCTCAGGAAGTTCTTCCTAATGCTGAGGTGGGATCTCCTTTCCTGCAGCTTCCATCCATTGTTCCGGATCCTAATCCCTGGAGCAGCAGAAAACACTTGCTCCATCCTCAATAGGACACCCCTTCAAATACTTAAAACAGGGCTAACATATCACCTCTTAACCGTCTCTTCTCCAGGATAAACAGACCCAGCTCCTTAAGTCTTTCTTCATAAGGCATGGCTTCCAGACCCTTCACCATTTTGGTTGCTCTCCTCCAGACACGTTCCAGATTGTCAATATACCTCTTGAATTGTGGTGCCCAAAACTGG
>CM034708.1:2210978-2221379 GCA_020142125.1 Phrynosoma platyrhinos
GATGGTTAAGAGGGGATATGATAGCCTTGTTTAAATATTTGAAGGGATCTCATGTTGAGGAGGGAGCAAGCTTGTTTTCTGCTCCTCCAGAGAATAGGATGCAGAACAACAGATGCAAGCTACAGGAAAAGAGATTCCATCCTCAACATTAGGAATAGTAAGAGCTGTCCGACAGTGGAACACACTCCCTCGGAGTTTGGTGGAGTCTCCTTTTTTGGAGGTGTTTAAACAGAAGTTGGATGGCCATCGGTTGGGTATGCTTTGATTGGGAGTTCCTGCATGGCAGAAGGGGGGGTTGGACTGGATGCCCCTTGGGGGTCTCTTCCAACTCTGATTCTAAGCCATAACTTTGCACTAATGCTTTCCATTGGGGCCCGACAGAGTTGAACCCTTTTCATTAACGTTATAGCATGCAAGGGGAGATTTTAAAAATCGTACCCATTTAAACTCTTCAGCAGAAAAGTCTGTATTACCTCCTCAAACTACAAATCCCAGCATTCTGCAAGATGGGAGTCATGATGGTGAAAGTAGTACCAAAAAAACTACGCAAGACACTTTTTTTCTCCAACTGAAGTTTATTGTTTCCCTCGAGAATTTTTTTTTTTGCTTTAAAAAAACCCCAAAACATTTAACATCTCTTTAAAGATACTAATATATGTTTGCATGTTTGTGTGTGTGTTTATGTATATAGGCACATAAAAACAGTCTTTTTTTTACATATTTCATAACAAATAACCACATTCCTGGTCTGTGTCCCATGAGTCTTTTCTTTTTTAAAAAAGACTGGAGCAGAGGAAGAGAGAAAGAGGCAACATTTACGAAATCAGGATGGTATTTGGGGGGGACACGACTTCATATTTTGAATAAAATTGGTGCGCTGAAAATCCCTTTTGTCTATAGCAGGTGTAGGAACTGTGTAGCCCTCCGGATGCCGTTGGACTGCAACTCCCAGAAGCCCCTGCCAGCTGCTTAAGAGCCTTTCATCCTCAAGAACAGTGATTCCCAAACTTTGGTCTTCCATGTGTTTTGGACTTCAAGTCCCAGAAGCCCCAACAGTCAGGAATTCTGGAAGATGAAGTCCGAAACACCTGGAGGATGAAAGTTTGGGAACAAGAAGGTCCAGAAAGACCAAGACTCTGCATCCCATTGGTAGCCAAGGGTTGAGGAATGCTGGGAGTTGCAATCCTACAACATCTGGAAGACCATTGGATTTCCTTCCCTGAACTACTGCAAGGAAGGAGCAACCTTGACAGTTTGCCCCAGGTGCAGATCTCACACGGATCAGCACAGGAACTCTCCGCTCCGGCACAAAGTCCGACATCCTGCCTGTCCATTTTGGATGTTAATTCTGCAGCTGCCAAAGAGCCTTTCATCCTCAAGAACAGTGGTTCCCAAACTTTGGTCTTCCAGATGTTTTGGACCCCCATCTCCCAGAATTCCAAACTGTTGGCCAAGCTGACAGGGACATCTGGGAGTTGAAGTCCAAAATACCTGGAAGACCCAAGTTTGAGAACCACTGCTCAAGAAGGTCCAAAAAAGACCCATATCATATTGGTTAGCCTCAACAGCAGCGGATCCAGTGAGCCAATAATGGATTGAATCCACACTAGATAATTATAGCGCTATGATTCCACTTTAAATACCATAGCTCCATCCTATGGGATTGGTAGTTTTGTGAAGTATTTAAGAATCCTCTGCCAGAGGGATCTGGCAAGAGAGACATCGAAGAACCTTCCCAAATGACAAATCCCAGGATCCCAAGGATGCAAGCCATATTAGTTGAAATCTTAGTGCTCTAATGGTGCCGTATGAACGGCCCCAAGATCTGGCTAGGTAGTAACTCAACTTTCTTCGATGGATTCAAAGGGTCTACTCTAGTTGCAACTTACCAACTGGATTCAGGTCCAAGGAGGTTGCCAAACCCCACAGATGGCTATGGTGAACTACTTGCTGGAGTGGTTTGGGGTGTTGTTGTTAGCCATGGTGGCAAGTTAGATGGGCCAGAATTGGCTTCCACCAAAAGAGAGGTAGAACCCTAAACTGAGGCTTGGGTGCAGTCTAGACCTGGAAGTTAAGTTGGTGGCCTAGATTGCACCCAAAGACTGTGCCATCAATCCATGGGCTGTGCAATCTAAAAATTCATTATTTTTAAATATGCTCCCATGCACTACAGTGAATAAATTTATTTTATGCAATAGGGATAGATACTCTTGGCTAGTTCATTCCCTCTGTTAGATTCCTAGGAGCAATTTTTAAACGCATGGGAACCTTCAAAAGCTTGGGGTACCATCCATTCCCCTACCACATTCTGCCCAGCATGTACACTAAGGAGTAATCCTCTAGTAAACCCATGGAGTGACTCAGTTTGCAGAAATCTCGCTGGTTCTTAAGAATGAAAGGCTCCAAGCCTTGGTATTTGGGACGTGTGTGTGTATGTGTATTAAAAAAAAACCTAAAATTAAAACTGCAGCAGCAAAAACAAATTTTACAAATGAGAGCTACGTCGAAACATTACCCAAACGCAAGAGGTTTCAAGACACGGTATGGCTTGCAACGAAGAGAGATAGTCCAGGTTATCTCTAGAAAGGCAGCAAAGGTTTGGAAAGAAAGCAAGCCCTTCCCAGGCTAATGGAGCATGGAGGGAAGGGATGAGCATGGGAAGCTCTGGCTTTTGGACATGGCCAGGGAAGGGAGGCCTTTTCCTTGAAAGAGGCTGCCCCAAATCAAACTGGAGAATGACAGGGTTACGACTGACCTTCTGCAGAAAATGGGGGTCTCAAAAGTCTTTTTTTTATCACAAGCAAGGGTCCAATTCTGATGGGAAAATTGAGGGGGGGGGGGGGGGGAGAGACAGAAAAGCAGAAAAAGCAACCAACCACAGAGAATGAACGGTTGTGTACACTGGTCCCCGGGGGGAAAAAGGCAGCTAACCATCCACAGCAACATCTCAGTGTATTGGGACTACAATACACATCACCCCTGGTTGGGGTGATGGGCACTGTGGTCTCAACACACCAGGAGGTCACCAGGTAGGAGGCAGATTAGCAAGAACGCAGCAAAAACCTGAAGTTATCCTGCTCTCAGAAATATCTGGATCAATACAGATTCGATAATCTCCGATCAGCCCTTTACATTCAATCGGCCTTTCGGCACAAAAGAGCTGTTCCAAACCCCCGGCGCTGTCTTTCTCTCACGTCAGATGAAGTGAACAGGTTTGGCACAACCCTGCAAATCCGATCTGCCAACAGGCAAAAAGGAAGGATGAGCCGCACCTTTTTACGCCAAAGCGTCTCTCACGCACTGAGTTGTGCTCCAAACTATCAGAAAGGGTGCAACCAAAAGGCAGATGCGCCCCGTGTGGGTATTCCCCCCCCTCTCTTAAAACATTTTTTCTTTACAAACTGCAACGGCAGACGATAAAAACGGCAGAAAAAAACGGCAAGAAAACGCAGAACTCAATGCAACGAAGAACGGCGCTGCTCCGTAACGTCATGCTTGTGGCGTGCGCAAGATTTTGTGTACGGAAGCGGCTGTGCAACCACCGATGCTGTTTCCCAGGCTGGAACAATGATTTCAGAAACGGAGACGGGGAAAGGGGGTCTCGGCTTGCTCTGCTCTCTCCACTATCAGCACCAGCGTCCTACAGTCTGTGGTTCTGGATGTCATGGGTTTGGGGGAAAAGAAGTGGGATTAAAGCGCATCACCCAAGTCCCACAAGACAAGCGCAGCACTGGTTCAGCACATGACAAGCACGCTCTGCGTTGGGCAGCCGGCAGACAGTTGAGATGGGGAGATTGCTTCCTCCTGTTATTCAAGCTCAACTGGAAAATATAGATATTTTATTTTTTATATAGGCATATAAAACCCTAGAAAGAGGCCTGGGTTTTTGGAGGAGAGGCGGTGGAAGTCTTCTTGCCTAGTCGAAACCGTGCCACTCGCTTTGCTCTGAGTCGTACTCCAGCTCTGCGCCGATGCATTTCACCCCTTCCAGCAGCATCGGGGTGCCGTGGTGGCGGTCTGCAAGACAAAAATAAGAAAGGCATCTGGTTTAGAGACCCCAAAACCATGGGAGGATCTGAGCGGCATTCACATTAATGTATTGAATAAGCATGCACTCATGAGACTTGGAGCAAAAAGGAGCTGGGGAGCTAGGACTGGTAAGAGCCAGACAATCCCAGTCTTTGATATATCATAAAGAGGGACTTATGGGAGAAAAGCTATCTGGGGATGATGGGATAGACTGACAGGGATGCTTATCCAATTTGCTGATGGCACCAAAGTTAGGAGGGGTAGCTATTACCCCAGAGGATAGGATCAGAATTCAAAATGAATTTACATCGAAACATTACCCAAACGCAAGAGGTTTCAAGACATGGTAACCCAAGTTCTGGCCTTCCAGGGGTTTTGGACTTTAGCTCCTAGAATCCCAAACCATTGGCCAAGATGGCTGAGGCTTCTGAGTGCTGAAGTCCAAAATGTCTGGAGGACCTGAGTTTGGGAATCACTGCTAAAAAGCTGGGACAAAAAATCTGAACAGGGAGAAATGTAGGATGCTAAACTTGGGCAGTAAAAATGAAACACAAAGATTTAGGATGGGGGACACCAGGATTGACAACAGTAAATATGAAATGGATCTGGGAGGCTTAGTGGACCACAGGCTGAACATGAGTCAACATTGCGGTGCAGCAGCTAAAAAAGCCAATGTGATTCTAGGTTGCATCCATGGAAGTTTGCAGACCACAGTATCAACATATGGACTGAAAACAGTCCATGTGAAAGAGATCTAGGAGTCCTAGTAGATCACAAGTTGAAGATGAGTCAACACTGTGATGCAGCAGCTGAAAAAGCTAATACGATTCTAGGCTGCAGAAATTGAAGTGTAGTTTCTAGATCAAGGGAAGCAATAGTACCACTGTATTCTGCTTTGGTCCAGTCTCACCTGGAATAACACTGTGTCCAGTTCTGGGCACCACAATTCAAAAAGGATGTGGAGAAACTGGAGTGTGTCCAAAGGAGGGCAACTAAAATGGTGAAGGGTCTGGAAACTATGAATCCCTATGAAGATTGACTAAGGGAGCTGAGAGTGTTTAGCCTGGAGAAGAGAAGCTTTAGTGGGGACATGATAACCCTATTTAAATATTCAATAGGATGCTTTATTGAGGATGGATCAAGCTTGTTTTCTGCTGCTCAAGAGAAATACCAGAGCAATGGATTGAAATGGCAGCAAAAAAGATTCCTTCTAAAGGTTAGGAATAACTTCTTGAATGGAAGAGCTGTTCGACAGTGGAATAGGCTTCCTTGGAGGGTGGTGGAGTCTCCTTCTTTCGAGATTTTTAAACAGAGACTGGATGGCCATCTGTCGGGCGTGCTTCGACGATGTATTCCTGCATGGCAAGAGGGGGTTGATGGATGGCCCTTGGGGGGTCCCTTCCAACCCTTGGAATCTATGACAACTGTGGGGTACAGCCTGGCCAGGGAAGATTGCAATTCATGGCCCAGAGTGATATCTTAGCAGCCCAATTTTATTATTATTATTATTATTCTCTTGGAGTAATAAAAAGAAAAAACCCAAAATACTATCTCAGCAATATGGCTCTTTTTTGCCTTTGCTTTAATCTCCTCGACTTTGGAGGAAGACGGAGTGCACGCCGCTGGGGCTTATCGCTGCTGCCTTTTGCAAGTCATTAAACTTTCTCAGACGCCGCCGCCGCTCAATTGCATGCCTAGAGCGGGTTTTAATTTCCGGAGGACCGGAGAAGCAGGATATTAATTTGGGGATGCAGAGAGATACCTGGTGCAAAGATAAGCTGGGCATCTCCAGGACGTGGGACAGCGATGCAGCTTTACAGAAAGGGGGCTTTTCAACAACAAGAAAACCTGAAAAAAAAAAATTCTTTTTGGACTGCATTTCCCAGAATCCCCCAGCCAGCTTTGCTGGCTGGGGGATTCTGAGAAATGCAGTCCAAAAAGGCTTTTCCCAAACTGCAGCAAGCATCCTCTTCTGGTTAGTGGATTCTGGCCACTTCAGTCCAAAAAAATATTATTATTTTTTTACCATCGCCAAGCTTTGGTGTCAAGGACCTCCTAGCACCCCTTGCTGGCTGGGGGATGCTGGGAGTTGCAGTAAAAAATAAATAAATGGCCTTTAGCCAGACTCTGGTTTCAAAGACTTCTCAGCATCCCCTGCTGGCTGGGGGATTCTGGGAGCATCCGTTCATTTATTAATTGTTAAATGATCTTTCGTAAGCTCTGTGTTCAAGTCCCACTCAGTGCCTTTCGCCGCCTGAGGGGATTCTGGGAGCTGCAGTGCCAAACGTCAGTGCAGACGGCCACTCCGCAAGCCTTTGTGGCTAAAGAGCGGGGTATCCATACTCCAAATAAGTAAATATATACATCTTGCTCTTTGCCAGGCTCTCACTGCAAGGTATCCCTGAGCATCCCTTGCTGGGGATTTTGGGAGCTGCAGTTGCTGTTGTGAGCTCTGGCTTCAGCTCACTCTCAACACTTCTTGCTAACTGGGGGATGATGGAACCTGCAGGTCTTTTTTAAATGAACTGGTTCTCCCAGAATCCCCCATCCAGCAGGGGGTGCTGGGAAGTCACTGAAACCAGAGTCTGGCAAAAGGTCTTTACTGCAGTTCCCAGAATGCCCTTTCCCAAGCTTTGGCCTTAAGTATGCCCAGTTGGCAGGGGGATTCTGGGAACTGTAGTCCCCTCTCCCAAACAGGACCATTCCCACACTCTGCTTCATGTACCTCTCAGCGTCCTTTGCAGGCTGGGAGATTCTGGGAGCTGTAGTCCCCCCTCCTCCAAGAAATAACCATTCCCAAACTCTGCTCTGCACACTTTCCATCATCCTTTGCTGGCAGGGGGATTCTGGGAGGTGTGGTAAAAAAAACACCTCCCATCATCCCCTGCCGTGGGACGTGCGAAGCCAAGCACTCACTCACCCATCACCCTGGCCTGCACCACCACCTTGACCGAGGCTCCATCGTTGGCTTCGCTCCGGAGCACCATCTCTTCCCGCAGCACCCCTTCTTTGTGGGCCGTGTATTCGCACTTGATGCTGTAACCTGAGAGCGAGAGAGAAACATCTTATTTACTTATTTAACTCAATTAACAAAGCCTCTGGCTCCAAAGCTCCCTTTTACAAAGTCTTTTTCAGCACCCCCAGATCCCTCCTTTGCTTTTCCTTCTCATCCTCTGTCTAGCTGGAAGGGTGTTTTTAAGCAGCATTAGCAATGATTCTGCACAGGATTTTGGTGCCGGATCGCAGCAGCGTGTTTGCAGTAAACAATGCAATAAAAACGAGATGCAAAAATAATGGGATTCTGCTCTGGCCGATCCTACTGTAGCTGCATGTGAATAACATTTGCAAGAATAACTTTTGCAAAGATGTGGAAAAACGAGGAGATTCCAAATGTTGAAGACTGGCTAGTGAAAATACACGAGATAATCGAGTCGGATAAATCTTTAAGCAGAGGCTGGATGGCCATCTGTCAGGGATGCTTTAATTGGGAGTTCCTGCATGGCAGGAGGATTGGACTGGATGGCCCTTGTGGTCTCTTCCAACTCTATGATTCTATAATTCTATGATTCTATGAAATCGACATATCGGTGGAAGGATAAATCCAAAGAAAAAAAAATTGGAAAAAATTGGAATATAATGATAACCTATTTGCAAAAATGATGGGGAGGCAAGGTGGCGATGAGAATAAATGAAATAAAAGAATACAAGGTTTAAGCACTGTGAAAGGAAGGGGAGGAAAGGGGACATATAATTAAGAAAGGAAGGTATGTCGTGAAAGGAAAATATACTGAAAAGAAACAGATATGGGTGCAAGAAGGTATTGGAGCTTGTCTAGTTTTTCCGCAGCTGCCTTTCCAAGTCCAAGTCTTCTTCTGATCTCTTGGCTGCAGTTCCCAAAGTACAGGAAATCTCTGACTTTACTGTTTGCTTTCAAGTCATGTAAATCACTTGTGCTCATTATTTCTGTCTTCTTCATATTCAGCGGTGACTTTGCTTTTGCACTTTCTTGGTTGACTTTCATCAGCAGTCATTCCAAGCCTTTGCTATTTTCTGCAACTAAGATGTTCCTTCCTCCAATTTTCAGGCCTGCTTCCTCGGTGTCTAATCCTGTTTTCCGTCAGATAAATAAAATATCTAATCTGAAACGTATGATAAATGAAACATAATCTGATCCTGCTTTCTGTCTGATAAATAATAAAATACCCTTCAAAAATTTTGCCTTTCCGGATTCCAAGATACATGAAACTACACAATGGCCTCCGGTACAAAACTTTAAGAGAGCCTTGCCCAACCGTCCCCAAATGTTTGGAACTACATCTCCCCAATCCCTCAGCCATTTCATCCTTTAAAGTTAAGCCCTGCCACTGAAAAACTTAAAATATGTCCAAACAACACAGATTAATATGATTTGCAAGGAGGCATTTCCCCCTTGCATTGCCCTCAAACGTTAAAAAGGTAGGACTAGGAAGGAATTCTGTCTGAAACCCTGAAAACCTGCTGTTTTGACCCAGAGTTGGACATACTATGCTTATCACACGGAGGCAAACTGCTTAAATCCCGTGCAGAAACGGGATTTAAAAATCCGGGAGGAAAAAAACGCAATTGCAAGTTGTTTTTCAGATGTATTTGTGTAAAGGAGAAATAACGCGGCATTAATTCGAACGGAAAGTCGCCATAACCCGCTCCTTTTTACTTTCGGAAGTTCCCGAAAAGAAAAAGGAGTGGGTTTTGTCGGCTTCCCATTTGGGTTATTTCCACATTATTTCTCTTTCACGCAAACGTCGTCTGAAAAACAACCCGCAATTGCGAGTTTTGTCTACTTTCTGTTTGGGATAACCCTGAATGTCATGTGAAAAGCGGGTTGTTTTCACTTTAAATCTAGTTTCTGCACGGGATTCATCTTGTGCGATAAACTCCAATATGGATCAAGATCAATAATAATAATAAGAAGAAGAATAAGAATAAGAATATAATTTATTTATATATCCCGCCTCTCCCGACGGATCGAGGCGGGAGTACAAAGATAACAGGGGAACAATACAACAACGTTAAAACATAACAATAAACCATAACAAATTAAAAATGATAAAAATAAAGTTTCATACAATTGAATTATTAAAATTACAATAAAATTACAAATTAGTAAGATTACAATAAATGGACGCAGCCTAGGATCATATTGGTTTTTCGAGCTGCCACATCACACTGTCGACTCATGTTTAGCTTGTCGTCCACTGAGACTCCTAGATCCTACAACGGTGAAGGCTAAATACCTCACAAAACCCCAGATCCCAGGATTCCGTAGCATTGAACCTCAGCAGTTAAAACAGTATCAAAATGCATTATTTCTGCTGTACGGATGCAGCCTTGGTTGTGTATTTCTTCATGGCAGGGATGCTAGGCTGGACTGGAGTTCCTTTCCGACTCTATCCTAGTATGCAAGGTACTGAGCCTGTCCTCCTCTAGAGTTGGTACTAAAACCCAAAGTATTTTCGCTGCCAATTCTCATACATCGAAGCCACCAGCGACTCCTGTTCCAGCCTGCAATGATCCAAGCACACATGTAAAACAGCCAGGATGGGATCCAAATCAAAAGGCTAATCCCTGAGCTGCAGATCCAGCTCTTTTCCCTGAAAATGGTACCCAAGCTGCAGCAAAGCAGCAAGCCTAGGAATTGCCAATTCAATTTCCAGCTCTGTGCAAGAATAGAAAGATGCGCAGCAGCCAAACAAAATCGCTCCACCGCTTCTCCGTGGGCTGGAAAACCACAAAGGTCCAGAACAGAACCATGTCATTTTCTTTTATTTTTGTCCCATGCCATTTCATTCGATTCAGAGCGATGGAAGAAAAAGAACCCAGAAAGGCATATTCCATTCATTCAACATGCAGAAGGAAGGCGCCTTCAACAATTGGGAAACGCCTCATCTTTACAATTCAGAAAAAGACTCATTACTTTTGTTATTGTCAACTGAAGGTTCAATGATTTATATATTTTTATTATTATTTATTATTATTATTATTATTATTATTATTTATTATTATTATTATATTATATTATATTATATTATATTATATTATATTATATAAAAGATTTCACGGAAAAAAAAGAAAAAGACTCCAAGCATAAAGTGGACCAGCGGCATTATGCGAGCTGTCTCAAACTATTATTATTATTATTATTATTATTATTATTATTATTATTATTATTCCAGTTCCATATCTCCAGCCTGCAAAGCTGAGAGTGACTGGGAAATAATGAGAACAGACTTGGAACAAAAATAACAACAATATCTGAAAAGACTTTATTAGCTCCCTATATGAGCCTGGTTCAGAGGAGGATTTTCTTTCAGACCCTCCAGCCTCAAAAGCAAG
>CM034708.1:2235433-2250772 GCA_020142125.1 Phrynosoma platyrhinos
AACAAAGCTATCATGTCACCTCTTAACCTTCTCTTCTCCAGGCTAAACCCAGCTCCCTAAATTGCTCTTCACAGGGTTTTTGGTTTCCAGACCTTCCACTATTTTGATTGTCCTCCTTTGGACACGCTCCAGTTATTCAAAATCCTTTTGAATTGTGGTGCCCAGAACTGGACACAGTATTGTTCCAAGTGAAGCCTGACCAAAGCAGAATAGAGTGGCACTATTACTTCCCTTAATCTAGATACTGTACTTCTATTGATGCAGCCTAAAACTGCATTGGCCTTTTTAGCTGCCGCATCACACTCTTGACTCATGTTCAACTAGTGGTCCACTAGGACTCCTAGATCCCTTTCACACGTATAAGTCTTGTTAAGCCAGGTGTCCCCTATCCTATATCTATGCATTTCATTTTTTTAGCCATAAGTGTAGTCCCTTACATTCTCTGTGTTGAAATTCATTTTGTTAGCTTTGACCCAGCTTTCTAATCTATTATGGTCATTTTGAATTTTGAAAATGTAAATGGATCACGGTCTCATGTAAATAGATCGTGGTCATCGAAACAGGTCCCTTCCATGTACACCCAACTAATCTGATCCCTTGAATACTATTTTTTTTTTTTTGCAAATATTTATGTACAGAATTGTGCTTTTGATGCAGAATCTGAAACATTGCACAGTGGGAATGCATGTATAGTTTCAGCATATATTGTGTTTTTGTATTGCTGGGGCATAAAGCCAATTAGGAGACAAATTCTTTGTTAGCTAAGGCATTTCCAAAGGACTTGGCACCTTTCTTCTGAAAAAGCTTCAGTAGAACAAACACGAGAATAACTCCCCGCTGGTTCAGCTTACAATATTCAATGAGGTCTAGATAGCTCACAACGTTTTGAAGTGAGTGAAATAACACAAATTTATGATGTAAAGAGGGCATTTCCATTATTCTTCTCTCCATCATCTGATTCCACCATCCTCAAAGGCATATTTAGTGGGAATACGAGAGACAGGGCTTTTTCGGTGACTGCTTCCACCCTAGAAAATAAATTTCTATGCCAATCCCTGTCCTTTCATCACCAGGTGAATAATTTCCTACTTCAGAAAAAAATATATATATTTTTAGGAAATGGCTGTTTTAAAAGAAAAGGGCTTTTCTTAGCATGCTGTACTACTTTATTCTTAATTTTCTTTCTTCTTGATTTTTACATCACTGCTTGGAATGGATGCAGTTCTACAGACAGTTCAATACTGTTTCCAAAATAACTTTTTGCAGATTTTTAAATACAATTGTTTTTTACCTGCAATTTGTATTATTCCGTAAGCAGCTTTGAGTCCCAGCTTTTTTTTAAAGGGAGGGGGAAATGTGGGTTACAAAGAAAATAGTAGAATAAAATAGATCATTAATAGGGGACGATTTAGCAATGGGGTTCTTATACTGGTGGGGGGGGGGTCAGACTAGACTAGCTTTGGGTTCCTTTCCAAACCTATGATGCTGTGACTACTTAGGTTGCATCTACAGTGTGGAAATAATGCAGTTTGAAAGCACTTTAACTGCCATGGCTCCATCTTACAGAATCATGGCATTTGCAGTTTGGTGAAGCACCAGTACTCTTTGGCAAAGAAGGCTAAAGGCCATTTAAAACTATAAATCCCAGGATTCAATAGGATGGAGCTACACCACTTAAAGTGGTTTCAAACTGCATTATTTCTACAGTGTGGATGCGCCCACAGACCTTTTACAGACAGCTTGAATGGCCATTTGGCAGGAAAGCTTTAGCTGTGGCTACTTGCATTGGTCAGGGCTTGGACCAAGTGACCCCTTGGGACCCCTTACAATTCAATGATTCTGTGATCTCTGGAACTTCAAATCCTATACTGACCTATCAACCCAGGAAAATCCCAATCTTGGTTTTCCTGTTTTATCTGGAGTTAAAGGACACATTTACACCACTGTATCCCATCAAATAGGGATGTGCAAGCCAGCCTTCCCCAACCTGGTGCCATGCTGGCTGGGAATGATGGGTTTTGTAGTCCTCCACCATCTGGGAAGCACACATTACGTACAATCACATACATAACCCACAGCCCCAAATGTGATCATACCTGGATTATCATGGCCCCATCCTATGTAACTAACCTACTTCTGTTGGGATTGCCCAAAAAATTCCAGGCCAATGACTCTGGTTCCCAGGAAGAGAAAAGTCAATTCTCGTTCCCTCCAGCCTGATTCATTTATTAGATGGAAACCCCAGGGATTGAACCTGGGATCGTCAATATATTATTTTTAAGGAGCATTAACAAAGTCACATTTCACACTCTGAGCATGCAATAATGACAAGGAATTAAACTAGGGTTGCAGAAATAATCCAGTTTGACACCACTTTAACTGCCATGGCTCTAGCTATGAAATTCTAGGAACTGCATCATAGAGCTCTGGTGCCACAACAAACTACAATTCCCAGGATTTCCTATTCTTGATTCATGGCAGTTAAAGCAGTCTCAAACTGGATTATTTCTGCAGTGTGGATGCAGCCTATGCTTCAATTAAGTCTAATAAACTTCCACCTTTGTTATAATATGTAACAAGCACATAATGGACCTTAAACCATACAGCGCAATTATCAGTTCACAATTGTCAATAATGCACAAGATGTTCGGGAAAGACGGTTTACGTGCTCGGCATCAATAGGTCAATTTAAGTCCCAGTTATTTGCATTTCATAATCTCATCGTTTTATGTCTTTGTCTTTATTAGATAGGTGTGGACTGAAGAAATACTGATACCCTTACCCATACCTTAAAAAATTACATTCCACTGTACATAAAGGGAGCTATACATTTTTTTAATTTTATTTTTTATTATAAAATTATAAAATTAACTTAAAGGAAAACTTGGTTATATACATTCCAATCAATTATTATGTCTTCCTCAGTCGTAAACATTGTGATGCCACATATTGCTGTAAGTCATTTCTAGAAGGAATAAACTTCTTCAAACCTGTATTCCTTCTCATCAGTATATGAAACTGCTAAAAGCCTAAGCTAACTATATTTTGACCTTCCGCACATCTTTATAAGGAACTATACAATTTGACAACTTAAGAAATAACGAATATTGTTAGGCAACACCCTCAGTCTTAAGCAAACAATCTCCTGCAGCTTCAAAGTTTGAAATATACTAGAAAAATGTAGGTTTTTGATTATTTATTATTATTTTTATCTATTTTTATTGCTTGCTCAGCCTCTGGGAAGAAAGGGATTTTGACTTTCTGCTGGTTATGTGTTGGTTATGAGGTATACATTTCTATGTATCTTTATATAGATATATAGATATAGATATGTAAGGAACATATGCCACAAAACCTGCCCTCATCTTATACATGAGGTCCACTTATACCCAAGTATATAGACGAGTATACAGAATCAACTCTAGTGCTAACCAATGTATGTCAACAGATATGGAAAACAAAACGATGGCCAACAATCAATATATGTCCCCATCCACAAAACTGGAAACACAAAAGACTGCAGCTACTATAAGCCCATAGCACTAATCTCTCATGCAAGCAAAATTATGTTCAAAATTCTGCAACACAGACTCCAACCATACATGGAGAGATTAATCCCAGAGGAGCAAACTGGGTTCAGGAAAGGAAGAGGCACTAGGGACCACGTTGCAAACACATGATGGCTAATGGAGTGCACCAAGCAATTCCAAAAGAAAATCAGCATGTGCTTTATAGACTACAACACAGCCTTCAACTGTATAGATCACAAAAGGCTATGGAACGCCCCTAAAGACATGGAAGTGCCAGCACATCTGATAGTCCTAAAGAAGAATCTGTACTCAGGACAAGAGGCTACTGTTAGAACAGAATATGGAGAAACAGAATGGTTCCCAATTGGCAAAGGGGTCAGACAAGGCTGCATTTTATCACCCTATCAGATCTGTTCAACTTGTATGCAGAAAATATTATACAAAAAGCAGGCTTGGACATAGAAAGAGGAGTGAAGATAGGAGGAAGGAGCATCAACAACCTAAGATACGCAGATGACACCATAATACTAGCGGAAAACATCATAGGCTTGGAACAATTATTAGGGAAGGTCAAGGAATAAAGTGCAAAAGCAGGCTTAATGCTGAACACAAAGAAAACAACAAAACTGACCACCGAGGATTTATCTAAGTTCAACCTAGATAATGAGGAAATCAAAATACAGTAGTAAAGATTTCCCATATCTTGGATCAAACATTGATCAGAACGGGAACTACAGACAAGAAATGAGAAGACTAGGAATGGGAAGAGGAGCCATGAAGACAAGATCCTTAAGTGTAAAGATCTACAACTGAATACTAAAGTTAGGATTGTCCAAGCCATTGTATTCCCCATCACTATGTACAGGTGTGAGATATGGACAGTGAAGAAGTTGTCGGATAAGAAGAAAGTATGCTGATGACACTCAGATATATTTCTCCATGTCTCGGTCCTCAGCTTCGACTTCAGATGGCATCTCTCTCTCAATGACTGTCTTAAGGCAGTAATGGATTGGATGAGGAAAAACAGACTGAGACTGAATCCAGAAAAAAACAGAGGTACTAACTGTTGTGGGCCCGAAACCAGGTTTGGGAATGCAACTTCCAGTCCTGGATGGAGTCACACTCTCCTCCAAAGACTGTGTTCGCAGTCTGGGGGTGCTCCTGGATCCGTCGCTCCAGATGTTAAATTAGGTAAAAGCGACGGTCAGGAGCGCCTGTTATCAGCTTCGGAAACTAAGGATCTTGAAACTGTGGTGCATGCGCTGGTAACCTCTCGTCTTGACTTCTGCAATGCGCTCTACATGGGGCTACCCTTGTGCTTGACCCGGAAACTTCAATTAGTACAGAATATGGCAGCCAGATTGGTCTCGGGGACATCCAGAAGAGACCACATTACACCTGTGTTAAAATCTCTTCACTGGCTGCCTATTAAGTTTCCAGGCACAGTATAAGGTCATAGAATCATAGAATTATAGAGTTGGAAGAGACCCCAAGGGCCATCCAGTCCAACCCCCTGCCATGCAGGAACTCCCAATCAAAGCATCCCCGACAGATGGCCATCCAGCCTCTGCTTAAAGACCTCCAAGGAAGGAGACTCTACTACTCTCCGAGGAAGGAGTGTGTTTCACTGTCAAACCGCCCTTTCTGTTAGGAAGTTCCTCCTAATGTTGAGCTGGAATCTCTTTTCCTGCAGCTTGCATCCGTCATTCCGGGTCCCATTCTCTGGAGCAGAAGAAAACAAGCTTGCTCAATACTCAATATGACATCCCTTTAAATATTTAAAGGGGGCTATCATATCACCTCTTAACCTTCTCAAGGTGTTGGTTATGACCTTTAAAGCCCTACATGGCTTGGCCAACCTATCTTCGGGACCGTCTCCTCCCGTATAATCCACCCTGCACACTCTGGTCCTCTGGAAGGAACCTGCTACAGCCTATGAAAACGAGGCTGTTCATGACCGCCCCCAGACTCTGGAACGACCTGCCGGACGAGATCCATCTTATTACCACCTTAGACAGCTTCAAAAAGGCTGTCAAGACGGATCTCTTCTGGCAGGCCTTTCCTAAATAATTATCCTTTCCTAAATAATTATCCCGGCCCAAAGAGTCAGCTAATCTTTCTCCCTTCCATGCTGCTGATGATTGCTCTGTACTGTTGTGATGCTGTGTTTTGATTGATCTACCCTACTGTTTTATACTGTCTTAGTTTAATAACTTTTTAAGGGGTGGTTGGGGCTCGGGAAGTGGATATATTTTACTGATGTTTAATTTGTTGTAAGCCGCCCCGATTGCGCTGCAGAAGGGCGGGATAGAAATAAGGAATAAGGAGAAGCAAAAAGCAAAGAAGGAGCTGAAAAATCTTTTTATTTTCTTCCTCCCATCCTGTTGATGTTATAAGTAAAGAAGCATCAAGCGGCAGCTGCTATAGTCAGGCGGTTACTGGAATGCAACTTGGATAATTGGATTTTTGCATCCAGTACGTCAGAAGTAATTCGGCTTGGCAGGAGTACCAAAATGAAATGGATGGGCTGCTGGAGCAGAGGAGGGGGAAAGGAGCCAAAGAGGAGCATGCAATTAAAAGAAAAGTAATCTATATCATCCTTTCCAAAAAAATAAATTAAAATAAAAATGATTTATATCATCCTTTCAAAAAAACATTAAATTAAAAGTGATTTATATCATCCTTTCGAGCATCTACGGCTAAGAAGTTGCATGGAATCAGGGTCTACCTAGCCACCTGGAAAGACAGGCTTATTTATTTATTTATTTATCTATTTATTTATTTAAATTCTTTTATCATTTACATAGCACATAGTACAAATTATATGATCCATAATTCATAATGTACTTCTTTTCTTTTCATTTTCTTTTGGCTCCCTTTCCCCTTGTCCCACAAAGAGACACTCAGAGGATATATATTCCTTTTAAATTAACCAGCATTTTCAGAGATGGAAAATACCATTATATATAACTTCTTCATGCCCCATTTTTTCTTCTACTTTCTCCGTCACAATTTCCCATTTATCTCTCCATGATTCTTTATTGTTTGGTCCAATATATTTAAGTCTTCTTTCCCTAAGGAATTCAAATAATATATGTTCTCTTATATATGTAAATAAATAAGACTTGTTCCAATTAGATTCCTTTTATCCCCCTAAGGAAATAAAATAATATATATGCTTTTATATACTTAAACAAGTAAGGCTTGTTCCAATTAGATTTCTTTTTCTATCCAAAAGCAATCACTGCATGGGCAGCTTTTATCATTTACTCATTTTAAAATTTGTTTTGTGACGTATCTTTGATTACTATCCAGTCTTAATTCCCCTAAATTAAGAGTTTGACACTTTTCTTTGCTTAATGATACCTTATCCCTATTGTTGCATTTATCTGTTCCTTAATTAACTTCTGTCCAAAATTCTTGAACAAAAGGGCATTCCCACCAAATATGTATACAAATCCCTTTCAGGTAGGTTTACTTTTGAGTAGGCATATTTACACAAGAGTACTGTGGCCTCAAAAAACTACAAATCCCAAGCATGCGTAGGATGGAGCCATGGCAGTTAAAGCGGTCCCAAACTGCATTATTTCTACAGTGCAGATGCACCTTCCTTCTCTCCATGCAACACCAATGCTCTCTATATATTTAAAAGACAGTGAAAAACTAGGACGAACTCTTCCTAGAATAAGAGGCAAAGCTTTTTGCATGAGAAGTCGGGGCGAAAAATATTTCAAGTCTGTCTAAAGACATTAATTGCTGCTAATTTTTTCCTTAAATGGATCTGACAAAATGAATGGCCTAGTAGTTCCTTCCCTAAAAAAGGATGCATTCAACTCCATCACTTGTCATAAGCAATTGGAAAAGCATTGGGTGTTGGGTTATTTTCTCCAAAAAGGCACCCCAGGGATGGAGCGCAGCCTCATTCGGCCAAACTGTCACCGTTCCGGGTTTTAGTCCAAACCCAGAGTAATTCAGGGCGGCACCAGGAACAGGCGATGGGGAGAGCAAGGGATCCGAACTCAGTGCCAGAAACTTTGGCAACACTGCTGATCCAGAAAATTAGGGGTGAGCAATATAAAAATCAATCCAGATGTTATGAGCATCCATTTCTTTTCTTTTTTCCCCCCTTATAAATTGCTCTTTAATTTTTTAAAAAATATATTCTGATCAGCACAGCAAAAATAAAATAATCCAGATAGATTATTATAAACATTTTGGGATTCCTCCAGGAGAAAAGGTTGAAATGGAGGACGCTTTCATAAAATAAAATAACGCAGATAGATTATTGCAAATGTTTTGGAAGTCCTCCTGGAGAGAAGGTTGAAATGGAGGACGCTTTCATAAAATAAAATAAAATAAAATAAAATAAAATAACGCAAATAGATTATTGCAAACATTTTGGAAGTCCTCCTGGAAAGAAGGCTGAAATGGAAGACTTTTTCATAAAATAAAATAACGCAGATAGATTATTGCAAACATTTTGGAATTTCTCCTGGAGAGAAGGTTTAGATGGAGGACACTTTCATAAAATAAAATAAAATAAAATAAAATAAAATAAAATAAAATAGATAGATTATTGCAAACATTTTGGAAGTCCTCCTGGAGAGAAGGTTGAAAAGGAGGACACTTTCATAAAATAAAATAACGCAGATAGATTATTGCAAATGTTTTGGAAGTCCTCCTGGAAAGAAGGTTTAGATGGAGGACACTTTCATAAAATAAAATAAAATAAAATAAAATAGCACAGATAGATTATTGCAAACATTTTGGAAGTCCTCCTGGAGAGAAGGCTGAAATGGAAGACTTTTCCATAAAATAAAATAACGCAGATAGATTATTGCAAACGTTTTGGAATTCTCCCTGGAGAGAAGGTTTAGATGGAGGACACTTTCATAAAATAAAATAAAATAAAATAACGCAGATAGATTATTGCAAACATTTTGGAATTCCTCCTGGGGAGAAGGTTGAAATGGAAGGCAAGTCCTGGAAAAAGAGGACGTCTGGTCACCCTGGTCAGAGAGGAGTCTCTCCAGGTTGATCCTCTGGGATTTTCTGGATGTATTTCTTCACCTTTGAGAACGGAGATTCCAAAACAACCTGCAGCAAGTGACGGGTGAGCCAGATTTTCGCCGTCAAAATCTCAGGGGTTGAGCACCGATTATGCAAAGGTTCCCCCTGCAAGGCGTCATTGCATGCCCTCCTTGGTGGATGACTACCTCCATGTGCGTCTGGTATTCCGCTAAGCTTTTAATTCACTTTAATCTCCAAACACTGCAGCAACATGCCCTCCTTCTCTGCTTGGAAGCTAATATTAACCCATCTCCATGGGATCCATAAAAGATTTCCAGCCACTTTGGCACACATTTCCGCATGGTCTCCATGTGCTGAACTTTCGGCATCTTTCCGCAGTAGCTAATGCCCCAGAGGAGAAGATCACAATTCAAAATGACCTGAATAGGTTATAAATCTGGGCCAAAACTAACACAATGAATTTCAGCACGAAGAAACGTAGGATACTAAACTTGGGCAGAAAAAAATGGAATGCACAGATATAGGATGGGGGACACTTGGCTTGACAATAGTCCATGTGAAAGGGATCTAGGAGTCCTAGTAGACCACAAGTTGAACATGAGTCAACAGTGTGATGCGGCAGCTAAAAAGGCCAATGCGATTTTAGGCTGCATCAGTAGAAGTATAGTGTCTAGATCAAGAGAAGTCATAGTGCCACTCTATTCTGCTTTGGTCAGGCCTCACCTGGAATAATCCTGTGTCCAGTTCTGGGCACCACAATTCAAAAAGGATGTGGAGAAGCTGGAGAGTGTCCCAAGGAGGGTGACCAAAAAAATGGCAAAGGGTCTGGAAACCATAAAGGCCTTTAAGAAGAAATGGCTTAGGGAGCAGGGTCTGTTTAGCCTGGAGAAGAGATGGTTAAGAGGGGACATGATAGTCCTGTAAAAGTATTTGAAGGGGTGTCCTATTGAGGATGGAGCTTGTTTTCTGCTGCGCCAGAGAATAGGACACAGAGTCTCAATGGATGCAAGCTCCAGGAAAAGAGATTCCACCTAAATATTAGGAGGAAATTCCTGATTGTAAGAGCAGTTTGACAGTGGAAGACGCTCCCTCGGAGAGTGGGGGGGTCTCCTTCTTTGGAGGTCTTTAAACAGAGGCCGGATGGCCATCTATCGGGGATGGTTTGATTTTGAGTTCCTGCATGGCAGAATGGGGTTGGACTGGATGGACCTTGGGGTCTCTTCCAGATTCTATGATTCTATCTATCCAAGACACAGAGCCATCCAAACTCATGAAACATGCAGTTTCCAAATTCTTTATCCTCTTCCATAGCCATCATCTGTTTTGCAACTTCAATGAGAGCCAGTGTGGCATAATGGTTTGAGTATTGGACTAGGACTCTGGAGACCAGAGTGTGAATCCTGGCTCGGCCCTGGAAACCCATTAGGTGACCTTGGGCTGGTCACACTCTCTCACCCTCAGAGGAAGGCAAAGGCAAAACACATCTGAACAAATCTTGCAGAGAAAACACCCGTGATAGGGTCAACAAAAGTCGGAAACGACTTGAAGGCACACAACAACAACAACAACAACAACAACAACGCCTTTCACGCTTTGGTTATAGAGCAGTGATTCCCAAACTTTGGTCCTTTGGGGTTTTTGGACTTCAACTCCCAGAAGCCCCAGCCAGCTTGACCAAGAGCCAGGAATTCTGGGAGCTGAAGTCCAAAACATCTGGAAGATCAAAGTTTGTGAACTACTGTAATAGCTCTGCAATGCATGCTCTCCAACTGTCCCAGTTAATCCTCTTGTGGTCCCACTTTTTTCGGCCGTTTTAAAAGAACCCAGTTTCCCTCTCCTCCTTTCCTTTGCATAAAAGTGAACACCATAATAGTAAATGTCAAAAAAAAAAATTAAGGCATGATTTATGTCATTGCTCCAAGTTCCCCTCGTCCTTCCATTTTCTCCTTCCATTTCCCCCTTGTCCTCAGCTTATCTCCACTTCTGTTTTCCTTGGGCAGGTCACACTCTCTCAGCCTCAAAGCAAGGGAAAGGCAACCCCCCTCTGAAGCAAACCTGCCATGGAAACCCTATAATCCAGGGATAGGCAACCTTTTTGAGACCTGGGCCAGTCTCCCGTAGCCCAGGTCTCGGCTGGGCCAAGGGGGGGGGGGGGAATGGCGGCGTGCGCGCTTGTGTGCGCACCCTCCACCGACGCGCGCAACCCCCCACACATGCGGCCGCCGCTACCGCCACTGCGGCAGCTGCATGTGTGGGGGATCACGCGCATCGGTGGAGGGTGCGCGCGGGGAGGCTTGTCTCAGCGGCGACAGGCCTCCTGGAAGCCCAGCGCCACTGAGGGTCTCCCTGGGGAGGCTTTCCTCTGTGGCGACGGGCCTCCTCCCAGGTGCCGCGCGCGCTGCCGGCGCCGCGGCCGCCATTTTGTTCTCCAAAATGGCAGTCGCGATGCGTTTGCGCATGTGCAGTAATCCTGCGCATGCGCAAACACATTGTGGCCGCCATTTTGGAGAACAAAATGGCGGCTGCGGCGCACGCGGCGACCAAAACGGGCAGCGGCGGCAGGGGTCCGCCTGGGCCGGTAAGTCCGCCGATCTAGACCGGAACCAGCCCGGGGGCCGTAGGTTGCCAACCCCTGCTATAATCAGTTTGCCTTAGGGTCACCATAAATCAGAAACACCTTGAAGGCACACAAAAATAACAACAACAACAACAACAACAACAACAACAACAGGCAGCATCCTGTTTTGGAATCCCAGTTTGCTGAGCATCTATAGCTTTTTTTGGTTGAAAATTTAGGGACCCTTCCCTATACAGATACCCTACAGAATTACCTTCAGGCTATGCATATAAAGTGTATATGAAACATCAAGGAATTCCAGGTTTAGATTTGGGTCCCATCTCCAAGATGTTTCATTATGCATATGCAACTATTCCAAAATCTCCAAAGATCTGAAATGCAAGACACTTCTGGTGCCAAGCATTTTGGATAAGGGAGACTCTGCTTGCAGGAGCAATTATTCTACATGGACTGACAAAAACTCTGGAGGAAATCAGCAGAGGCAGGATCACAGCAGCGCAATTACGAAAAGTGACAAGTGCTGGGAAGAGGCCATGTTATACGACGAGATTCCTAGATTCTTGGACAGAGGCCAAACCGTCGACGATCCAAGTCAGAAACACCTGGAAGACGGTGAAACTGAAAATAATGCCAAACACAAAGATCATTCTGATTCTGTCTTATATCCCGGACCAAGTTTCTCCCCAGGAATTAGTACTTCATATCCACTGGGGCAGCAATGACTGAATCTGCATTGCAGAATTAATCCGGTTTGGCACCGCTTTAGCCGTCATGGCTCCATCCTATGGGAGCCTGGGATCTGTAGTTTAGCTGTAGCCCCAGAGCTCTCTAGACCGAGAAAGCTAAATTTCTCACTAAACTACAAATTTCAGAATTCCAGAGCATCGAGCCATGGAAGTTATTGCAGTGTCAAACGGGATTAATTCTGTAGTGCAGATGCAGCCAAATGTCTTGTTGCATAGGAGGTGTCCATATAGGTGAGGTCCTGGGTTCAATTCCCAGTATTTGCAGGAAATGCTAAGAAGGAATCCTACTTGACCATAATCCTACTTGATAATAACACATCTTTGCATCTCTCTCTCTTTGTTGTTGTTGTTGTTGCTGTTGTTCCGCCACCTTTTTTGTGCACAGTTTTGGATGCTTTTCTCCCTTTTTCCAGACAAAACAACTGGCCAGAAACCAGTACAGGTTGTGTCTCCCTTTATCCAAAATGCTTTGGACCTGAATATTTTTCAGATTTTGGAATATTTGCAATAAATATAATGAGATATGTCTTGGAGATGGGACCCATGTCTAAACATGAAATTCATTTATGTTTCATATACACCTAATACACATAGTGTGCTTGTCGTTGTGTGCCTTCAAGTAATTTCCAACTTATGGCGACCCCAAGGGGAACCTATCATGGGGTTTTCTTGGCAAGTTGTGTTCAGAGGTTTGCCCTTGCCTTCCCTTGAGGCTGAGAGAGTGTGATTTGTCCAGGTTCACCCAATGGGTTTAATGGCCAAGCAAGGAATCGAACCCAGAGTCCTGCTCCAACACTGAAACCACTACTCCATGCTAGCTTTGAGCCAATATAAATCCCAACTCAAGAACCTTGTGCAAGAGCCATTATTTCTGCTACCTCCTCAAATCTGCAAAAATTGATTGTTGTTGTGTACCTCCAAGTCATTTAAAAAAAAAAATACTTTTGGCAACCCTAAGGTGACCCTATCATAGGGTTTTCTCAACATTTTTCTGCAGAGGAGGTTTGCCCTTGTCATCCTCTGGGGCTGAGAGAGCATGACTTGCCCAAGGTCACCCAGTGGGGTTTTAATGCCCAAGCAGAGAATCGAACCCTGGTCTCCAGAGTCGTCATCCAACGTTCAAAGCACAACACACAAAAAAGTGATACCTCTGCAAAACTGGGCTTCTCCAATTTTTACTAAGATTTCCATATAGAGACGGTCATTTAAGTTCTGAAACCCTAAATGAGTCTTAATGTTCCCCTTTCTATCTTCCAAAAGCACTGGATCAGTTTCCAAATTGCACAATTTTTTAAAATCCCAATTGCCTTCAAAAGACTATTTGCCTTCAAAAGATGTAGTAGTTGGAAGATGTGCCTCCGGACGGATTTCTGCCTGATCTCAAAGACACACAGACCCAATTTGGGAACGGACGGGGAGGCCATTCGGAAGACCGCTGCTAATTTGGATAAGCTCCAGATCAATGCCGACAAAGTGGAAATCTTACCCAATCTCTCCCCTTGGATGCCTTCCAACAGTCAAGGGCAAAAGTGAATTAAACCATTAATCCCAAGTGCTATACCGGGGGCTTGCCAATTTCCAAATGCTCTCATCAAGACTTGATTTCTAGGATTTTAAATTGTAAAGGAAGATGAGAACCTCAGTTTTATTTACTTGGAAAGATAACGAATGAGAAATTAGAAAATGAGCATGGTAAAATTACTTTTATTCTATATGACAACTGCAGCACATGTAACGTATGCTTCCAAATGGAAGAGTAAGGAAAGCCTAAATTGTAAAGAGTGGTTGTTGAAATTGTTAAGACTATATGGGAAAATGGACAGATTTATCTGTCTGTTAAAGAGGGAAATCATGGGGGGGGGGATGCAAAGGAGATTGGGAGCCTTTTGTTAATTTTTTAGAAAAAGAATGGGAAGAAAAAATAACTATTGGAGTAATATGAATTTTTATATAATCTGACAAAGACAATATATATAGATGTGTGTATATGTGTGTGAATTGTCATATGATTTATTTTGGTAGTATATGATGGAGGGATATTACCGAGAGTTATAGATAAAGTGAGGCAGAGAATTTGTCATTGCAAAACGGAATAAGTGGAACTGAATGGAATGTAATAGAATAGGGCCTAAAAGGAAGTTCAGGAATCCTGTTTGTTTTTCTCTTGGTTTAGTCTTTTCATGTGTTTTATTTATTTATTGTGTTTTGTGGTTGTTGCAATTTGTCTCTGTTTTTCAATTTTGCACTGATGTGTTTTAACAAATATATATAAATATATATAAAAATGCTACCATCAAGGTGGGTCTGAACACCAGGGCTTTATATAGAGTTTATTTTCCTGTTTCCTACTTCCTGGAAATAGTTGTTTTCTGTGGAAGTCTGGGGGGGGGAATGCAATTGGGAGCCAAAGAACCACTTTTGGGGGCTGTGAACCAGTCTCCTCAATCCCAGATTTTTAAAAATTTTGATGAAATTTTCAGATCATTGCTGTCCCCAAACCAGGCAGAAAACCTCTCAAAAACTCATGGAAATATGCAAAAATGGCACACTAAAGCACTCTAAGAAAAAAGCAGAATACCCCCAAATACATCCATATTCTTCTGCAGTCCCTCTCAAAATGGCGACAGAAAGCCACCCCACTTCCCTCCCCGTCGCAATATGGACCCCCAAGACACCCCCCTGCAGAGGACACCGTCACATCTGGATGTGTTGGAAGTGACATCAAGTCCCTTTTGGCTGCCATTTGGGTCGATTTTCCAGATTTTAGGGGAGAGGTTGCTAGATTCTTGGAGAGGAGAGAGAACCGAACCAACATTTTTGTGGGCAGTTTTGGAGGCTTTTAGCTCTTTTTTAGACAAAGAAATTGGCCCAAAATCAGTACAGGTTGAGTCTCCCTTATCCGAAATGTCCGGCACCAGAAGTGTTTTGGATTTATTCAGAGTCTGGAATATTTGCATAGATATAATATCTTGGAGATGGGACCGGAGACTAAACATGTAACTACTGTAATTGACTTTTCGTATATACAGTTGTTCCTCTGTTTTGGTTGACTTGAAATCCGCAACCCTCACTGATCCGCGAGGAATGAACGGAGGGACATAAAATGGGGCGCACACCTGTGGCGCGTGTTCAGTCGCCCTTGCGGGCACACACCTCCATTTATGTTTTCCCTTTTTCACGCGGGGGGGGGGGTCATGAACAAATCCCCCACGAAAAACGAAGAGGAAGGGCCTTTGCAGATTGTCAGAAATAGTGCAAATTGAGTCCCCTTTAACTGCCCTGACTCAGTGCTAGGGAATCATGGGAACTGTAGTTTATTATGGCACCAAAGCTCTCTGACAGAGAAGGCTCAATGTCTCAGAAAAAAATACAGTTCCCATGATTCCCTAGCACTGAGCCAGTGACTGTATTTCCGTTCAGTTCATCTTTATTACGGTCATAAAGCAGCACAAAT
>CM034708.1:2343694-2366419 GCA_020142125.1 Phrynosoma platyrhinos
ATAATCAATATCATTATGGCGGGCAGCGGCGGCGGCGACAGGACCAGCCTGGGGCCGGTCCAAAGACCTCGGAGGGGCGCATCCGGCCCCTGGGCCTTAGGTTGCCTACCTGTGCCTTACACCAACCCTATATTTTTCCATTGTTTTCCATAATACCTGTTATGAGTCAGGAATCTCCAGCATGATGCCCTAGAACTGATGCCCTAGACTGCAGGGGCATTTTAACACCTAAAACAATAACCTAGAGTTCTCTGGATTATGCTAATTAAAGGCACTTGAAACCAGTTCCTAATCCTGTAATGTAGATTTTAATCCCCTGTGATATTTTGCCTTAAATCTCTGGCAAAATTTAGAGCTACAAATCAAATTACACTGCATATATATATATATATATATATATATATATATATATATATATAAAGCAAACACATTGAAAAAGAAGGGAAGGCAATGATTGCATAGTCATTCAGGGTGAGGCTTTGGGTGTTGACTATTTGCATAGATAAAGATCTAAGGCTGCATTTACTTTTAGAACAGGTATGAGAGCCAGCATAGCATATTGGTTTGAGTGTTGGACTACAACTCTGATTCCCAGCTTGACCATGAATCCCAGTGGGTGACCTTGGGTGAGTCTTAGCCCCAGGAGAAGGCAACAGTAAACCTCCTCTGAACAAATCTTGACAAGAAATCCCCATGATAGGTTCATCTTAGGGTCGCCATAAGTCAGAAACAACTTGAAGGCTCACAACACACACACATTGGTATTATATCCTCCTCCAGATATTCCCTAACATTGGCTGGGGCTGATGGGATTTGCAGTCCAACATCATCTGAAGGGCTGCACGTTCCTGCACCCTGGATCCAGCACCTAAGCAAGTTTATTTTGGACTTTCCATACCCTCTAACAGTCCCAGTTTTTTCAGGGGCAGTCCCCGATAAATCCTCTGTCATCTCACTTTTCCAGCTGATTTAAAATGTCCTTCTCTGTTTAGTCCCCAGTTTACTTCAGTTGCTGGAAAATCAGCAATGAGGAAAGAGAGGAGAGGAGGGAATATTTCCCTTCCAGTAGGGTCAGGCAAAACCAAACTGCTGTAGCATCTTCTAGTTTGTGTGTCATTAATAACTTTTGCCGTCTGATGTTTGTCTTGCCACACGTGTCCCGATTTTCATCTGTGAAATAGTGAGAGGTTAAAAAAACATAGCTTCTAATATTTCATAGAAATATACTGTGTTTTGGCTCTGAACAAGTTTTATTCTGACTCCTCTACTCAAAACACAGGATCAGTTTCCCTTTTATTTGGCAAACACTCAGGTTGCATGGAGAGCCAGTGTGACAAAATGGTTTGAGTGTTGAGGTGGAGACTTAACAAGTCTGTACTCAGCCATGGAACCCCCATGGGTGGCTTGGGTAAGTCACACTCTCTCAGCCTCAGAGGGAGGCAAAGGCAAACCCTCTCAGAACAAATTTTGCAAAGAAAACCTCGATAGGTTTGCCTTAGAGTTGCTATAAGTCAGAAATTACTTGAAGGGACACAACAACAACAGTAATGTTTTTGGTAGGAGGAACTCCAGGTATGCTCATGGGAGTTTGCTGAAAGTATAGTCAGCCCTCCTTATCCACAGATTCAAGCATCCATGGTTTGAAAATGTTTTTAAAATGTATACATTGCAAATAGCAAACTTTAATTTTACCATTTTATATAAGGGACATCATTTTATTATGCCATTGTATTTAATGGGACTTGAGCATCCATGGATTTTGTTACCCATGGGGGGGTCCTAGAACCAAACCCCAGCAGATACCAAGGGCCTACTGTAAGTCAGAAGAAGAACTTAAAAATTAAATACAGACTGTTGTTGTTGTTGTTGTTGTTGTTGTTGTTGTTGTTGTTGTTGTGTGCTTCCAAGTTGTTTCCAACTCATGGCAAACCTAAGGCAAACCTACCATGGGGTATTCTTGCCAACTTTCTTCAGAGGGGCTTTGCCATTGCCACCATCTGAGGCTGAGAGCATGTGACTTTGCTCAAGGTCAGCCAGTGGGTTTAATGGCCAAGCTGGGAATTGAACCCTGGTCTCCAAAGTCATAGTCCAATGCTCAAACCACTAGCCACACTTGCCCACTATCTATCTAGAGGACAAATTGTCTTTGCCATTGCCTTCCTCTAAGGCCGAGAGAATGTGATTTGCCCAAGGTCACCTAGTGGGTTTTCATGGCCGAGGTGGAATTTGAACCCTGGTCTCCAAAGTCATAGTCCAGTGCTCAAACCACTAGCCACACTAGCTCACTGTCTATCTGTCTATCGGACAAATTGCCTTTGCCATTGCCAGCCTCTGAGGCTGAGAGCCTGTGACTTGCCCAAGGTCACCCAGTGGGTTTCATGGCCGAGCGGATAATCAAATCCTGGTCTCTAGAGTCGTAGTCCAACACTACACCAAATACAGACTGAGTTTGGGACAATTTGGACCAAATACAGACTGAACTTGGGACAAAGGTAAAGATAAAAAGATGGAGCACCTTTGAGGTTAACTGAGAAAAAGGCATTTTGAGCCTAAGCTTTTGTGCACTTGAGGCACTGATGAAGTGGGCTGGAGTCCACAGACAGTTATGGGAGAAATGTCTTTTTCTCAGTTAGTCCAAAAGTGGTAGAGGGTTCCCATATATATATATATATATATATATATATATATATATATATATATATATATATATGGGAACTTAAAGGTATAGTCTTATAGTGACCCTAAGGCGATCGATCCTGTGACAGGGTTTTTGAACCCAGTGGGTTTCCGTGGCTGAGCATGGTGATTTGATGTCCTCCTTTTCCAGGACACATCCTACATTTTAACCTGTCTAGGAGGAATTCCAAAATGTCCTCCATTTTGAGCATCGTGGCATAGTAGTTTGAGTGTTGGACTACAACTCTAGAAACTAAGGTTCGATTCCCAGTTTGGCCATGAAGCCCACTGGGTGACCTTGGTTGAGTCACTCTGTCTCAGCCTCAAGGGAAGGGAGTGACAATCCTCCTTTGCACAAATTTTGCAGAGAAAATCCAGGATAGGTTTGCCTTAGGGTCTCCATATGTCAGAAAGGATTTGAAGGCACACCACAGACATAAGAAGCATGAATGCACATTGTATACTAACATTTTTAGCTTTTATTTGGTAATGGCTGACATTTTTTCTTGAAGGTCCTCCATTTTGTGGTGCCTTGTCCTCCTTTGTGGTGAAGACACATCTGGTCACCCTGGTCTCTAGGGTCATCATCCAACATTCAAACCACTACACCACTCTCTCTTTTCCTAAATAACTGCTCTTAAATCCATCATATAAGTACAGTGGGCCCTTGGTATTTGCCGAGGTTTGGTTCTAGGACTCCCTGTGGATACCAAAATCCATGGATGCTCAAGTCCCATTCAGTACAATGACATAATAAAATGGTGTCCCTTATATAAAATGACAAAATCAAGATTTGCTTTTTTGGGGGGGAGAATATATATGGATGACCGGCTGTACCCTTCCCAAATTCCTGGGAGGAAGGATGAAATATTAATGTAGATTTAAATTACATTAATAAAACATATCCAGGGGTAGCTGTGTTGCCCATATAGCAAAGTAGTGCATCATATTTTTGTGGATTTTATTGATTAAAAACTAGTATGAAAAAATGAAATGGGAAGATATCTTGCCAAGTAAACCTCATGATAGGGTCAATGTAAGTCACAAATGATTTGAAAACACAAAACAGAGGGTTAGTGCAGTGGGGTGGTTTGTATGTCAGATGAGTAGACCAGGGTTCGAATCTGTATTTGATACCAAAATCCGTCAATGCTCAAGTCCCATTAAATACAGTGGCATAGTAAAATGCTGTCCCTTATATAAAATAGCTACATCAAGGTTTGCTTTTTGGAATTTATATTTTAAAAAAATATTTTTGGACCGTGGATGCTTGAAACCATGGAAATCCGTGGATATGATGGTTTGACTGTAAATCATATATCAAGGAGTAAAGCTACATCAATTTTCCCTACCTTAAAATGCATCATTTTATTAAAAAAACAAAAAACAAAGAGGGAAAGCAGCAAGGCGGTGTTGACAGCCATGATAAAGAAGGTGCTTTGCCTCCAGATGTTTGCTTAGCGGGTGTTTCGCACAACCATTTTCAGATTAGGACATATCTGGAGTTAATCCCATCCACCTCCAAAGAGTTTCCTCCTTGCCTCTTGCAACCTGATAAGAGCTTCACTCCCTCCCCACAGTCAGCTCCCAGGAAAAGGTAAAACCTAATATCCAGAAAGGGATTGCATAACACCTGGAACCCTGCAAGGGATGAGAAGGAGGAATGAAGCTGGAGGAGTATAGTTTGAAATGCCAGGGGTGGGGAAAGAGCTCTAATCACTCCTTTGTGGCTTTTCTCTTTCAAATGCGCCCCACCCAGATGCATTAAAATTGCTTTTCTTTAGCAGTTATTCAGAGGTGAGACTGCACTTCACACATCCATTGCAACCTATTAAGTCAGTCAGCTCACCATCCCAGCCTACCTCCCAGGGCTGTTGCAAATATAAAATGTTTCTGCCTGGGTCAGGGGGCAAATTTAACCCCTTGCTATCTCCTGGGGTTTGGTTCCAGGACCCTCGTGGATGCCAAAATCAGTGGATATTCAAGTCCCATTATCTACAATAGGGTATCATCATCATCTATAAATGGGCCCATGGCATCTGCTGGGATTTGGTTCCAGGACCCCCACCCCATGGATACTCAAATCCATGGATGCTGAAATCCCATTAGGTACAATGGGGAATTATTATTATTATTATTATTATTATTATTATTATTCACAGTCGGCCCTTGGCATCCACTGGGCTTTGGTTCCTGGACTGTCCATGGATACCAAAATCCATGGATGCTCAAATCCCATTATGTACAGTGGGGTTTTAAAATTGTATTCCTTACATAAAATGGCAAAATCTAGGTTTGCTTTTTGGAATTTATATATTTGAAAAGTATTTTCAGACTGTAGATGCTTGAATCCATAGATAAAGAATCCGTGGATACAAAGGGCTGACTGTACCCTTCCAAAATTCTTGGGAGGAAGAGTGAAATAATTAATGCAGATTTAAATTACATTAATAAAACATATCCAGGGTAGCTCTGTTGCCCATATAACAAAGTAGTGCATCATATTTTTCTGGATTTTATTGATTTTGGAGGATGCAGTACTTAAATTACATTAATTTAAATTACATTCAGTTGTTTCTATCATTTAGAGAGCTGAATTTCTTTCTTTAAAACAAAAAAAAAATAATCTTAGGTTGTTGTTGTTGTTGCTGTGGTGGTGGTGGTGCCTTCAAATTATTTCCAATTTATGGCAACCCTAAGGTCATAAAGGTGACCCTATCATGGGGTTTTCTTGGCAAGACTTGTTCTGAGGAGGTTTGCCATTGTCTTCCTCTGAGGCTGAGAGAGTGTGACTCACCCAAGGTCACCCAGTGGGTTTCCATGGCCAAGCTGGGATTTGAATCCTGGTCTTCAGAGTCCTGGTCCAACACTGAAACCACTACCCATGCTGGCTTATCTTTTTGTGGATGTTGTGGATTTTGGATGACGCAGTAGTACTTAAATCCATTAATTTAAATTACATTAGGTCTTTCCATCATTTGAAGAGCTGAATTTCTTTTTTAAAAAAACAACATCAACAACAATGTGAGCTTATGCCCCTAATCAAATGACATTAAGCCTCAGGGCCTATATCAGTCTTCTCCAACTGAAGGGGCCCTCCAAGTGTTGGACTACAACTTCCACCATCCCCATTGAGCACATCTGTTAGCCAAACTGGCTGATAATTATGGCAGTTTCAGTGCATTCAGTTTGGAAGGCTACCCTATACCAGTGTGACTCAAAATGGTGCTCACTGGGCCGGCACCAGTCCGCAGGCCATTGGCTACCAGTCCCTGGAGAGTTTCCATTAAAGAAATAAACAATTACAGCCAATAGGCACAAATAGGGTACCAGTCCTGGCACAGAGACAGGGTGACCAGATGTCCTCTTTTTCCAGGGCATGCCCTACATTTCAGCCTTCTGTCCAGGAGGAATTTTAAAATGTCCTCCATTTGGAGCATGACTAAGAAGCATGAATTTACATTTATATGAGTGTTCTTAGCTTTTCATTTTGTAAAGTCCTACATTTCCCCTTAATGGCCTATATTTTATGGTGCCTTATCCTCTTTTGCAGTTAGGACATCTGGTCACCCTGCACAGCCAGCCAGCATGATGTAGTGGTTTGAGTGTTGGGCTAGGAGTCCAGAAGACCAGAGTTCGAATCCCCACTCAGCCACAGAAACCCACTGGATTAACCTGGCCAAGTCACATTCTTCCAGCCTCAATTTTTGTATTGCTCTTTACAGCAATAGGCCAACACTTAAGGAACTGTTCATCTTATTTCCTTGAAAGATGATGTATTCTCCAGCAGCAGGTTGGTGGGATAAACAGATGGTCCAGACTACCACCACCCTGGCACAGAAGAGCAGGGGACTATGTCTTCCCCCTGAAAGAAATAATACTAGAATAGATTACTGAATATTTATTAGGCCCGTTTCTCCATCGTCCACTCCAAAGACGTTAGAATTGGTCAAGTCTGGGCTTGTTGCAGCCAGTGGTTTCATTTGCAGGCACCTCCTTGCAGATTCTGGCTCTGAGTAAGGTGTAATTTGGTGACCAGAAGTTTATTTAATTCCACCAGAGAAGTTAAGAATTAGACAGACATGCTTTGTATCCAGCTGAATTTAAGAAAGTTTTCTTTGTTGCATTAATGATACGGCTTCATTCTTATGGTCAATATTGTAGACTTGAAGGAATGAAGACAGCTGTCAATATCCACCGGAAGCTGGACATCTTCCTGAACAAATGAGATGCTCACGCTAGGTTTAACTGTTTTAAAATGCAACCAGTCCATTTTCCATGTTATTTTAGCATCTAGGATGCCCCAAAATGCAGGCAATTAGAGCAGCTCTCAGATCATGCTAATGGACCCTGCTCACCAGTTGACAGCTCAAAATACTCCTTTGCTCCTGAGAAAAATCAATGTCGTCTTTTAGCTATTGTGGCTATTGCAACTGAACTCAAAAAAGGAATATCCTGAAGCTATGCAAAAAGAGTCCAAGGAGAGATGGTGGCTGTAATTGCATCTGATATTTAAAAAGTCCTAGGGCATCACTACCTCCCTGGTGCCATTATATCACTGCCTAGAAAGTAGGGTTTGAGAACCAAGGATTTTCTGAATACAGATACACACTATCACTGAACTGTGGCCTTGCTGGTGCTCAAAGCAGTTTACAGATTGTTAATTTGACAGTTCCCTGCCCTCAGGTTTACAGTCTAAAAGGACATGACACAAAAGGAGAAGGGAATAGTAGTGAGGAAGGGGATCAGGTCCAGCAGATACTACTGGTTTTTCTCTCTCTCCAAGGCCAAGATGGTAGCAGATTAAGATGAAGGGAGGGCTTTTCAACATCCTTGGGGCTAGGCATGATGGATCTGTATATACATACTACATACATATTATACATACTATAGATTTATAGGGAGCCACCATGGCGTAGTGGTTTGAGTGTTGGACTATGACTCTGAAGACCAGGGTTCAATTCCCAGCTCAACCATGAATCCCAGTGGGTGACCTTGGGTGAGTCACACACTCTTAGCCCCAGGAGAAGGCAATGGTAAACCTCCTCTGATCAAATCTTGCCAAGAAATCCCCATGATAGGTTCACCTTAGGGTCACCATAAGTTGGAAATGACTTGAAGGCACCCAACAACAGCAACAACATAAATTTATATCCTGCCTTTCCTTCCAAGAGTTCAAGGGAACGTATTTGCCCCTTCATGTTTTATCCTCACAACAACCCTGTGAGCCCAAAACATAGTAACTGGTCCAAGATATAAGCACCATGGTCAAACTGAACCTGAATAGACTCTACCTACTACATCATTTTGTCTCTGGTTTCTCCTCTGCCACATTTTTATTGTTTGATTCCCCTTCCCTTTATCATGTCAACTCTTTATTTTTCTGATGAGATTGTAAGGTTTTTGCAGCTAAAATATCTTGCCTTTAAAAATTCTGTACATCCCCCTCCCTTTACATTTGGGTGGGCAGTGTTAAGACATGAGAGAACCTCATGAGATTGTGTGTGATTATCTTTGTTGTCTTCATTCCTTTCCAGGTGGAGATATAGTCCCTGGTCAACAGTCTAAACTTCTCCTGCAGTAGAGGACAACAAAGACATTGTTTGCTCCTCTGTCAATCTTTTCTGTTTTATCCCACCATCTTCATGCCTTGAGGAAGAATGATCAGGCCCCTGTCAAAAGGACAGTCACTGTCTTTACTTGGGAGAAGATAAAAATTGGGTCAATGAGGAGAGAAGCACCCTGTCTGGTTTGGACCAGCAAAGCTATCAAGAGCTGGCTTTTGGCAAGGAAGGGACATCTTTCTAGACCTCAAGACCAGATGGGATGATGACAGGTAATTAGCCCCCAACAGCAACAAAAAGCAGAACTTAAAAGGGTGTGGGTATGGAGACCCATAAGGCATTCTGTTGGTAATAAATCAACAAACCCACAAAGGCAGCAAATAAGTAAAACTTATACAGTAGGCCTTCCACATTTGCTGGGGTTACAGGCATAAGACCACTCTAAAAGTGGAAAAACCATAAATAAATAAAAAATGTTTTCTATAACCTGAGAGAACATCTCTCTAGGAATCTCCAGGTCCTCCAACAGAACTCTGTGGTCAACATCTGCCAGAATTTGACTATAGAGTCATACTGGAGGACCTACAAATGCCTAGAGAAGTGTTTTCTCTAGGAATCTCTAGGTCCTGCAGCACAACTCTGTGGTCAACTTCCAACAGAATTTCCCCAGAGGACCTAGCGATTCCTAGAGATTGGGTTTATATGCCAAGCCAGAATTTGAACTCTAGTCTCCAAAGTCATAGTCCAGTGCTCAAACCACTACACTGTACTGGCTCATATTGCTCAAACCACTATACCATACTGGCTTCAAGTAATTTTTGACTTACGGCAACCCTAAGGTGAACATATCATGGGGTTTTCCTGGCAAAATTTGTTCATAGGAGATTCTCCATTACCATGCTCTGAGGATGAGAGAGTGTGACTTGCCCAAGGTCACCCGATGGGTTTATCTGGCCAAGCTGGAATTTGATCCTTGATCTCTAGAGTCATTGTCCAATGCTCAAACCACTATGCCATACTGGCTCTCTCATCATAAGCTCACCTAGGGGCTACATAAATTGGAAGTGATTTGAAGGCAAGCAACAACTCCCAGAGAGCTATTCCAGTATTCAAACCACTAACTAAACCACAGTGGCTCTCAGTTTGTTGTGGACTCCAATTTACGATAATCCCATCCCATTGTTTTCTTGGCAAGATCTATTATCCATAGGAGGTTTGATGGTACTTTCTCCTGAGGCTAAGAGAGTGGATTTTGCCCAAGGTCTTCCAGTGGGTTCCTGCAGCCAAGCAGGGATTTGAACCCTGTCTCTGAGACTCATGGTTGTTGTTGTGTGTCTCCAAGTTATTTTTTACTTTTGGCAACTAAACAACCTAAAGTGAACATGTTTTTCTTGGCAACATTTGTTCAGAGGGGGTTTGCCACTGCTGTCCTCCAAGGCTGAGAGAGCGTGACTTGCCCAGGGTCATCCAGTGGGATTCCATGGCCAAGCTGGGATTTGAACCCTGTTCTTCGGAGTCATACTCCACCACTCAAACCACTACACCATGCTGGCTCTCATAGTATTATAGAGGTTCATAGTCCAACTCTTAAACACAGTATTGACCCTCCTATGAATCATAAGACTTAAAGGAATGCAGTGACACCTTTCAGACTGAGAAGAATAAATTTATGGCATAGTGTGTATCTACACTGCAGAATTACAGTTGTCCCTCCATTCTCGTGGACTTCAGGTCCACGTTTTTGCATATTCATGGACGGGTGGGCCTCCATTAAAATCAATGGGGCATGCTTCTGAGTGTGCCCACGGGAGTATACCCCATTCAAGCCTATGGGACTTGAATATTGGCGAGTCTCTGAGGGTCAAGTGTAAATCAGTTTGACACCACTTTAACTGCCATGACTCTGTCCTACAGAATCCTGGGATTTGTAGTTTTCCTTCAAAAAGGCTTTTATTTTAGAATATTGTAACCACATAAGCTGAGACACAGAATGGCGTAGTGGTTTGAGCACTGGCCTATGACTCTGGAGACCAGAGTTTGACTCAGCCATGGAAACCCGCTAGATGACCTTAGGCCAGTCCCACAGCTTCATTCCATGATAGGGTCATCTTAGGATCACCACAAGTCATAAACAACTTGAAGACCCACAACGATAACAACATACCTACGTATATTCCTATTAGCTTGTAACTTAAATCCTCTGCAGCAGCTTTTTGAAATGTCTCTTTTTATTCTACAAAGTTTAAAAAATAATCATCTGTAGGGCTCTACCTGAGAGCAGCATGATGTAGTGGTTTAAGCATTGGACTATGACTCTGGAGACCAAGGTTCAAATCTTTGCTTGGCCATGGGAAGCCACTGGGTGACTTCCAAATGCATCTGAGGAAGTAGACTTCATTCTACGAAAGGTCATGCTGCCAAATTCTTTTTCAGTTAATCTCAAAGGTGCTACAAGATCTCTCTACAGGGTTACCTTGGGCAAGTCACACTCTCTCAGCCTCAGAGAATGGCAGTGGCAAACCCTCTTTGAAGAAACTTGCCAAGAAAAAGGCAAAGTGACTTGAGGACACACAACACACACACAAAGGGCTCTAGCCAGGCAGAGGGCCTCCAATAACCATCTACACCACAATTTTTCAAGAGAGACAGATGCTCCTACAGCATATGCATGCAGTTCTTGTAGTGATGGCTCTTGGCTTCCATGTCAGTGGGGTGTGTGGGAGTGCGTGGCTCCGCTCTGTGTTTCAGTCTAAACTTTAGAGGCAGTGTCCAAGGTGCCTGGATGTACCATCATTTTTAGCAACCCCTCCCAAGTACTGCAAGGATTGGGTGGTGCAGGGTTTTTTTTTTTTTTGGTTTTTTGTAATAATATCTTTGATTTATCACACACATAGAATATAATTCAACATGAAACAATTAATCCACATGAAACATACTATATCACAAGAAAAACATACACACAAAGCATACACACACACACACAAAATAAAACTACACATTGACAATATGATTAAAGAGATTTCCCAAATAACGCAGGGTCAGCATGTGTCAATCAACTTTCTTAGTAAGATGGTGCAGTTTTTTGGAATGGTGCAATGCCTCAGCCCAAATGCAGCCCATGTGCTTCTGCAGTATCTAGTAAGGAGAGGGGTGACAGGATAGCCACTCCAAAACTCATGTCAATATGTATTTTTCCACCGAGAGCCCAGACTATGACGCATTGGGAGATCCATCTCTGCATGATTAGATCAGCATCCTTTGGCGGCAAATTGTACCCTGCTGAGTGATCACGAAGGAGCCATTGCTTGGTCCTGTTAAGGTGAAGCAGTGATAATGCTGCTTGTGGAATTCTTTCAGTTTCCCAATGGGAACTCTTTACCCGCATGCCCCACACACCCCTTTTAAAGAGAAAGCTAATAGCCTTGAGATCTTGGCAAAGAGATAATTAAATCTCCAAATTCGGTTTAGAGGCACCCATTAACTACACCTCTCTTGACAAGGTTGACAAATTGGAAAGATGGAGTCACTCACAAAGGCACCAAGGAAAATGTGACCTTTAAACTTTGCAGGCCAAGCTGGTAGTAGCCAGGCCTGCAAGCATGCAGCTCCATTTAAAATATCAGCAATTACAAAATAAAAAACAAACCATATAGATATGTGTGTGTGTGTGTGTGTGTGTGTGTGTGTGTGTGTGTACACACACACAGAGAGAGACACAGTTAAACAGAGTACTAGATAGATATTTCATGTCTTTGAATGACGCAGTTAATTCTGTGAGAATTGCTTTCTGGAAATCTTAGCAAGAAATCTTTTATTGCAATCCTGTACTAATCTTGTTGTGTGCCTTCAAGTCATTTCTGATTTACGGTGGCCCTAAGACAAAACTTGGAAGCCAGCCTGGTGTCATGGTTTGAGTATTGGACTATGACTCTGCAAACTAGGGTTTGAATCCCAGCTTGGCCATGTAAACCCACCTTGGGCAAGTTACATTCTCTCAGCCTCAGAGGATGGCAATGGCAACCCTCCTCTGAAGAAACTTGCCAAGAAAACTCCATGTTAGCTTTGCCTTACGGGTTACCATAAGTCAGAAATGACTTGAAGGCACACAACAACAACAACATCATCAACAACAAACTATCACAGCGTTTTCTTGGCAAGTTTCTTCAGAGGGGGGTTTGCCATTGCCATCCTCTGCGGTTGAGAGACTGTGATTTGCCCAGGGTAATCCAGTGGGTTTCATGGCTGAACTACTCAGAAGTAAAGCCCACTGATTCAGGGATGGTTATTTCCTGGCAAGCTGGTATTAGATGGGCAGTTTAATGGGTATTCCATCCAGAATGCAATATTTGAATTAATTTAAAAAGAACAACACATCACCTCTGCCCAGTGTTTCTTCTGGCACATCTGGATTAAAGAAACACAGTTTTCTAAACATGCATAACTATGATTTATTTACTTATAACTATACTTACCTCAGGGTTTGACCAAACTTATCTTCTCTTTATTGATGTTGACAATTGCCTTGCAGATATATAAACTGTGATGGTTTAATATTTAGGACCGCGACTAGAGGATGAACCTATGTTTATTTAAATAGTATTAATTTTTATTTAACTATTAAGCTATTCTTACGGTAAAAGAAGAGGACAGAAAGGCTAAGCTTTTACACACAGACACTTCCAGCTATTATGGCGAGTGGGGATTGTAGGTGCCTTCAAGTAGCCTGTTGATGACCCCATGAATTTCATAGTGTTTTCTTAGACAAGGAATATTCAGAAGTCTTGTGAAATATATCCTACATCATCTGATAATCCCTTGCATCTTCTCTTTGAGTACTAAATGGGCCTGACCCTGCTTAGTGTCCAAAATCAGACAGGATCTGGTGCCTTCAGGATATGACTTTTAAACTGATTTGTGGGCCTCCATCATCAATTTTTGTTTTATCTTCTTTTATGCACTATTCATTTATATTTCAAAAAGATGTCTTTCTAACATTTATGAGAACAATTCCAAGTTTCTATTCCTTAGAGAAGGTGTCCACTCCCATCCCCACCCTCTGAAGTAGACATTTCCAGACAATAGGCAACCATTCACACCTATTTCTCTTCTATTTTCTATGTTTCCATTCCCTTGGGTACTTTGCCTGCACCCTTTTAATTGGATGCATAAACTTTCATTCCGACTGTTCAACTGAAATTTTACCTTACTGCAAAGCTAGAAATTTGAAAACTGAAGAAAAATTTAATGGGTGAGGGCAGAATTCTTATTTGGGAGGGCAATGCCTTCATTTTGCCTTCTCCTCACCCATAGCTGCACCCCTATTTTCATTCCTGTTTATTCATGTCATTAATTAATCTATCCATTGCTGGCATAATAATTTCCCCCCTTGGACACAGAACATACATGGATCAACTCAAAGGTTTTGTAAGGATAAAGGAAAGGTTCCTCACATCCTCATCCTTAAAGGAATTTAAAAAATACAATGAGGGGAGCTCACATTTTAATTTATGGCCCATTATCTTTAAAAAGTAGTCTTTTCTTAGTCTCTCTTGTTTGTTAATGAGGATCATAGGACTTGGGGAAAGGGGAAGTTGTGTTAAAAACCCACTTTACTAAAAATCTGGGAACTGGAAGTCTCCCCATATGCCAGTCTTTTATGTTCATAAGAACCCATTGTTCATGCAGTCACTTCTCTGCCCCAAATCTTTTTGGGGTTCTCTTCTCAGCCCATAACCTTGATTTCCCTCTTCACCATCGCAATAGAAGACCTCAGATCATTTGCCATTGCTGAATTCCTGTTTTGCCTATCAGAAACTAAAGCCCTTTCAATTAAAAAAAACAAGAGAGGTGCAAACATTGGCCAGGCAGGAACAGAGATACCAGACACAAGATAACACTTCATTCAGTTTTCCACAGGAAGCTTTTGTTCTGTTGCCATTTGTCTGCAGAACAATAGGACAATTCATCTCAAAAATAGCTTTGAGATATTTTGGGTTTTCTAAATGACTTCTCGGGAGCCTTTTATTAACTGTAGTTTCCTAACTAGGAATTGCTGGTTACTAGCTTTGAAAAAGGTCAGAATATTAAAATTCTGGTCCAAAACACACTGCAGAAATGATCCAGTTTAAGACTGTTTTAACTGCTCTGGCTCAATGCTAGGGAATTCTGGGAACTGTAGTTTTGTGAGACATTTAGCTTTCTCTGTCAGAGAGCTCTGGTGCCACAATAAACTACAATTCCCAAGATTCCCTAGCACAAAGCCAGGACAATTAAAGTGATCTCAAACTGGATTACCTCTGTAGTGTGTTTTGACCTCTTGTCTAGAAGCTGGATTCAATAACTTGCCTTATTCTGGTAGCCAGAGTTTCTTCAGACAAAATAGGAAACTCTTGCCAGTCTAACCATGGTTTAAAATTAAATGCTGGCGCAATAAATATAAGAAAAAAGTGGTTATATGTTTGGACAAAGAGCTCATTTACATCAAATAATTAAGTGAGGAAAGCCAGTGTGGTGTAGTGGTTTGAATGTTGGCTTCGGATTCTGGAAGACCGGAATTCAAATCTTCTCCTGACCACGCAAAACCCACTGAGAGAGTGTGACTTGCCTAAGGTCACCCAGTGGGTTTCTCTGCCCAAGCTGGGATTTGAATTCTGGTCTCCTGCTGTCCTAGTCCAACAGACTGTTGAACAGCTGTAACAATAAGAAATAAATCCAATAACATCCAAACAATGATACCTTTATGGGACCAACCAAAATGCACAATTACGTGTGCATTTTGTTTGGCCCAATAAAGGTATCATTGTTTGGATGTTATTGGATTTGCTATATGGCCAACATGGCTACCCCTAGATGTTTCATAAAAAATGAAGTTCTTCCTAATATTTAGGTGGGATAATTTTTCCTGTAATTTGAATCTGTTACTCCGTGTTCTAGTCTTTGGAGCAGCAGAGAACAAGCTTGCTCCATCTTCTACATTACATTCTTTCAGATATTTAAATATCTCTATCAAGATAGCCAGACCCAGTGTAGTGCAGTGGTTTGAGTGTTGGACTAGGCAAGTCTCACTCTCTCAGCCTCAGGGGAAAGCAATTGGCAAACCTCCTCTGAACAAATCTTGCCAAGAAAACTCTAAGATAGGTTTGCCTTACTGTTGTCATGAAAAAAGGCCAAAATGACTTGAAAGCAACTACAAATCAAAGTGGAGAGCCAGCATGGTGTAGTGGTTTGAGTGCTGAACTATGATTCTGGAGACCAGGGTTCAAATCCTAGCTTTCCCATACTTAAGAAGCTGCTTTACACTGAGTCAAACCTTTGCTCTGTCTAGCAAATCCACTGGGTGACCTTGGGCAAGTCACACTCTCTCAGCTCCAGAGGATGGCAGTGGCATACCTGCCTCTGAAGAAACTTACCAAGAAAACTCCTTAGGGTTGCCCTAAATTGGAAATGACTTGAAGGCACACCACAAGAAACAAATCAAATTTGCCAGACAGAGCAAAGGTTAGGCTGAGTGTAAAGTAGCTGCTAAAGTACCCATGAATGAAAATTATTTGAAATTAAATGGGTCTGAAGCTGCACCCTTCCTCCCAGACTTTGGATGGGATCAAATCAAACCCACATATTTAAGAAAAATAGAAAAATGACCTGCCAGGATCTTGATCACAGCACCTGAGGGCAGCATCCTTTACATTACTGAGTTAAATCAATTTAATAGGCTTTCACAGTTTTTAAAACAGGGAGTTAATAGGGTCAAATCACTTTGTCCTTTTAGAAATAAGAGGTTGGTTGAATTCAAGGGATAACCAAAATAAGATATTTTGAACAACATTTTTTTAAAGGGCCTTTGTAATTGTCAGAATCGCAGGTAATACAGTTATGTATCATGGCACAAATTTAAAAACAAAACAAGACACGATATAACAAAGTAACCTTTAGACATAATGTTGTAGCAGAACTCGGACAAAAGACCAAACAGTAACATCTAGAAACAAACAATAATATTTTCTAGACACTTTTAATTTACTCTTAATGGCATTTTCCAGGTGCGTTTTGACAGGCATTTCCCAAATTTAAATCTTTCATATTTTTCCAAGAAAAGTAATAAAATAAAATAAAATACTGACAAGTAGCAGAAAATAATAAGAAAACAAGTTAGTTTTAAAATATCACAAAAAGCCTTTGGCAGGGTTGGCTGTTTTTGTTTTTGTTATACTTATAAAGTGGAATATACACCAATTGTTGTTATTGTTGTTGTTGTGCATCTTCAAGTCATTTCTGATGTATGGTGGCCGTAAGACAAATCTAACATGCGGTTTTCTTGGCTAGTTTCTTCAGAGGGGTGTTGCCATTTCTATCATCTGAAGCTGAGAGAGTGTGACTCACCCAGGGTCAGCAGGTGGGTTTCATACCAACCGGGGATTCAAACCTTGTTCTCCAGAGTCATTTGTTTTGTTTTATTTATTTCCTTTTTATGCTCCTTTCTCCCAGAAAGAAAGGGACCCAGGGCAGCTCACAAAGATAAAAACTTTTTAAAAACTTTACAATAATTTACAATAATTTAAAAAATTGAAATCATCTCATTTAAAACAGTATGAAATTAACATTAAAACATAAAGAAGTTAAAAGCATAACTAAAACACACCCCATATAAAAGCCATTCTCTCTTTATATATTAAAATTATTAAATTATTGTTATGGAAGTTATGTGTAACATGTTGATGTTGCCTATTATGGGCTGGTCAAGTTGACTTTGACTTCCAGTGACCCAATGAATGAAATTACCAAAAGTTCCTGTTACGAAGACTTCTTTCTCAATTCTTTGAATATCTATCTATCACTGTCTATAGATCTATGACATATGTCTTTCTATCCATAATACCATATACCTCTATCTATCGATTGATCAATTGCTATCTTGTCGTTGCTCTTGTTGTGTGCCTTTAAGTCGTTTCTGACTTATAGCGACCCTATCATGTGGTTTTCTTGGCAAGTTTCTTCAAAGGGTTTTCCCTTTGCCATCTTCTGAGGCTGAGAGAGTGTGACTTGTCCAAGGTCTCCCAGTGGGCTTAACATAGCTGAGCTAGGACTTGAACCCTACACTCAAACCACTACACCAAGCTGGCTCTATCTATTGCTATTTATTTATAGATATATGGCATATACGATTTATCTATTATAAAATTGATCAATCAGTCGATCAATAGATCTATGTCATGTCTTTCTATTTATAATACCATATATGTCTATCTATGTATCTATAGATTTACGTCATATATAGTTCTGACTATAGTTTTGTTATTATTGTGTGCCTTCAAGTCGTTTTGTACTTTTGTTGTTGTGTGTCATCAAGACATTTCTGACTTATGATGACCCAAGTTTCCTTGGCAAGTTTCTTCAGAAGAGGTTTGCCGTTGTCTTCGCCTGAGGCTAGGATCATATGACTTGCCCAAGGCCACCCAGTGGGTTTACATGGCCGAGCTGGGATTTGAACCCTGGTCTCCAGAGTCACAGTCCAACACGCAAACCACTACCCCATGCTGGCTCTCATTTTTAGAAAATAATATTACTCTTATGGTTCTGTTTCCGCCTTATGGTAACCTTTAGGCAACCCTATTATGGGGTTTTCTTGGCTAGATTTGTTAGGAGGAGGTTTGCCATTGCCATCCAGAGGCTGAGAGACGTCACCCAGTGGGTTTTATGGCCAAGCTGGGACTTGAATTCTAGTCTCCAGAGACCTAGTCCAACACAGAAACCACTATGCCATTCCGGCTCATTATAATATATACCTTTTTTCTATCTATCTGTCTGTCTGTCTGTCTGTCTGTCTGTCTATCTATCTATCTATCTATCTATCTATCTATCTATCTATCTATCTATCTATCATTCCATATACCACTATCTATTTCTCTATGTATAGATATATGGCATATAAGATTTATCTCTCTATAATACCATATACCATTATCTATCTATAGATATATGGTATATAAGATCCTATCACCCTACCTATTCAACCTATATGCAGAACATCTAGTAAGGAAAGCAGGCTTGGACACAGAAGACAGAGGAGTGAAAATAGGAGGAAGGAATACCAACAATCTGAGATATGCAGATGACACCATAATACTAGCAGAAAACCTCACAGACCTGGAACATCTACTAAGGAAGATCAAGGAAGAAAGTGCAAAGGCAGGCTTAATGTTGAACATAAAGAAAACAAAAATAATGACCACTGAGAACCTTCACAAGTTCAACCTAGACAATGAAGAAATAGAAATAGTAAAAGAGTTCCCATGCCTGGGATCAAACATTGATAGAAATGGGAACTGAGGTCAGGAAGTCAGAAGAAGACTAAGAATGGGGAGGGTGGCTATGAAAGAACTAGAAAAGATCCTAAAATGCAAAGGCATACAAGTCAGCAGAAAAGTTAGAATCATATAATCCATTGTCTTACCTATTCCCATGGATGGGAGAGCTGGACAATTAACAAAGAAGATAGGCGGAAAACCAACACATTTGAGATAATGTGTTTCTGGAGAAGAGTGCTGAGGATCCCATGGACGGCCAAAAGGACAAACAAAAGGGTCCTAGAACAGATCAAGACAGAGATATCCCTGGAAGAAGCCAAGATGACAAGACTTTGTTGTACTTTGGACACATCATGAGAAGGCATGAATGGTTGGAAAAGGCAATAATGTTAGGAAAGGTGGAGGGAAGTAGAAAGAGAGGAAGGCCACATGCCAGATGGATGGATGGACTTTATTAAAAGAGACCATGAATCTGAATTTGCAGGAGCTGGCCAGAGCAGGAGAGGACAGTAAAGGGGGCCTGGAGATGGCTCATCCAGAGGGTTGCCATGGGTTGAGATTGAGGCAAAGGCAGTTAACAACAACAACAACAAATATCTATATATAAATAATACCACAGATTATAAAATCTATCTATAATACCTTATGTATGTATGTGTCTATAGCAGGGGTAGGCAACCTTTCCCCTTTAAGGGCCGAGGGACTTCATCTCCCAGAAGCCTCAGCCATGTTGGCCAATAGTCCCATGTTGGCCAATAGCTCCTGGGATTCTGGGAGCTGAAGTCCCTAGGCCCTTAAAGGGGAAAGGTTGCCTACCCCTGGTCTATAGGTATATGGTATATAAGATCTATATATAATACCATATACCTCTATCTACCTACAGATATATGGCTTATAAAATCTATCTATAATATCCTTTCTATCTATCTATTGGTATAAGGCAGGGGTAGGCAACCTTTCCCCTTTAAGGGCCAAGGGACTTCATCTCCCAGAAGCCTCAGCCATGTTGGCCAATAGTCCCATGTTGGCCAATAGCTCCTGGGATTCTGGGAGCTGAAGTCCCTCGGCCCTTAAAGGGGAAAGGTTGCCTACCCCTGGTATAAGGTATATAAGATCTATATAGAAATAATACCATGTACCTCTATGAATCTATCTATCTACAGATATATGGCATATAAAATCTATCTATGATACCCTATTTATCTATCTATAGATATATGGCATATAGGAGCTATCTATAAACAATACCGTATGCCTCTTTGGACACATGATGACAGTTTGTACTCTGGACACATCATGAGAAGGCATGAATGGTTGGAAAAGGCAATAATGTTAGGAAAGGTGGAGGGAAGGAGAAAGAGAGGAAGGCACCATGCTGCCAGATGGATAGAAGGACTTTATTAAAGTGACCACGAATATGAGTTTGCAGGAGAGGGCAGTAAAGGGGGCCTGGAGATGTCCATCCATAGGGTCACTGCCATGGGTCGAGCTCAATGGGAAGGCAGTTAACAGCCACAGCCAATACACCTCTATCTATCTATCTATCTATCTATCTATCTATCTATCTATCTATCTATCTATCTACCTACCTACCTACCTATCCATCCATCCATCTATCTCTCTATCTCTGGCCTTAGAAGCTTGTTCCTTCTACCGCTTTGGGCCCCGCTGGCCATTGGCTGGGCCCTTTGGCTCTGTTGTTTTTCGAATCTCAATGGAGGCAAAAGGAAAAGGAGGAGGAGGAGGAGGACCCTGGGAGGGGCGACCCTGAGTCCCTCCCGGCGCTACAAAAGCCTCCCTCCTGGCGCATCTCTGCTCCATTCCTCCTTTCCTTTCCTTTCCTTCCTCTCTCCCATCCTCTGGGTCCCTCTTTCCTCCCAGCAACTCCGGAGGAGGAATCCTCCCCCTTGGCAGAGAGCCCTCTCCAAGCTTGCATTTGGGGGGAGAAGGAGAGGAAAGAGGACCCCAGATCCCCCCCCCCCAAAAAAGGACCCACTCCTTCCCAGGGCTGCTTTGCAAGGCCTAAGAGGGAATCCTTCCGTTGTTCCTCCTTTTAGCAAGAAAAGGCCAAGAAGGCTCTCTCTGCTGAAGATGGAGGCTGAGGGTCTCCCCCCCGGAGGCTCCCCCCGGAGCATGGCCCCGATCCCTTTCCCTCCGCTGCACTCCGCCCTCCGCTCCGGAGTCAAGCCGCTTTCCTTCGCCGAATCCGGAGTCCTCTCGCCGGTCACCCACTTGGCCCTCAACATGGACAAACTCACCGGCCTCGGGAGGTAAGGAAGAAAAGGCCGGGATTTAATTTAATTTGATTTAATTTAATTTGGGGGTGGAAGGGAGGGTCGGTTCGCACACGGTTCCAAAATGCATTTAATTTTTACTGCAAAAAAAAAAAAAATAATTAATAGTAATAGAGATGCTTTTGCACCCAAGGAGGCGTCCCTCGTGGAAATGGGGGCCTAAAATGGGAAAGAGGTGTTGCATGCCAAAAAAAAAAAAAAAAAAAAAAAAGGGGGGGAGTTGCATTGCAAAAAAGGGAATTGGATGCAAAACACTTGCATTGCATAAAGAAGGGAGTTGGTTGCAAAAAAAGGGAATTGGATGCCAAACCGAGTTGCATTGCAAAAGGGGATTGGGTGCAAAAGAAATGGCATGTATAAGAGTTGTATGCAAAAGCCGCATGTGAAGTAGGAGTTGGTTGCAAAAATTGCATGCAAAAATGGATGCAGAAGAGGAGTTGGATGCAAAGAAAGGAAATGATCCGGGAAATGGAAGTGCTGTTTTTGAGCCTCGAGTAGTCCTATGGAGCCAAGGAGATTTGCACGAGTGTCGAGACGTGGACCATTTGTTCAATTTCCACTCGACCCTTGAGTAAATCCCAGAGATCCAGTACTGTGTCCGGATCTAGGCCTGAATCCTGGCCCATTTGGAGTCGATCCATCCACTCCGTGGTTGCAGGGATTCCTCTAGGCCTGAGCAAGTCCCTTGGATTCAGAGGGTTTACTCCAGAAGGTTCCCAAATTTGGGAGTAGGCCTGTTACACCTACGTAAGGCCCAGCGATGCGGCAGATCTACTCGAACAGATACCCAATGCTTTGGGAGGAATTATTAGTGATGATGATGATGATAAATAATAATAATATCCTCTTTTTAACCCTGATTTTTTTGCAGCTGGGTCCAGAGAGATGGAAGATGCATTATTTTAATTTTTGGTGTATGGAGATGAACACTTGCATGAATTGCAAAAGTAACGGGAGTTGGAATTCGTTGCAAAACGAGGCTGGCTGCCCTTTTTGCACGGTCCTGTGGGTGGCTAGTTTGCAAAAGGAGCCCCAGATCCTGGTTGCAACTCCTGTTCTTTTCTTTCCTTTGCATGACCATGCGCAGGAGAGCCATGTGGCTGGGATGGAAAGGCCCAGAGGCCTGGAATCCGAATTCACTCCAGAGCAACTACAGTGGCTTTGCCACCTCCTTTCCACCAACCAGCCTTCTTGCAAACAGGACTCCTGGAAATCTTTTAAACCTCGGTGCATCTACACTGTAGCAATAATGCACTTTGGGCTCACTTTATTTGGCCATAACTGCACGCTCCTGCATACTTTGGGAGAAGGCTAAGAAGGATCTTGCAAAACTACAAATCCCAGTATTTGCATAGGGTGAAACGCTTAAAATGGGGCCATCCTGCATTCTTTCTACAGTGGAGAAGGCAGGGGAGCTTTTTCTTCTCTCACAATTCCAGTGCTATGAATCCCTTTTAGGGGTCCTATCTGCATCCTAGCCACTCCTGGGATTGGTAGTTTCAGGAGGAGGCACTAGAGGAGTCTTTCCCAAACTTTGGTCCTTCAGCTAGCTCCCAGAAGCCCAGACAGCTTGGCCAACAGGAATTCTGGGAGCTAGCATCCAAAACATCTGGAGGACCAAAGTTTAGGAACCGCTGCACTAGAGCTTCCCTGCCTTGAGTATTCTGAACACTGCCTCCCTAAACTGCAAATCCCAAGATTCCATAGGATGGAGCCATTGCAGTCAAAGGGGAATCATAGAGAAGGTGTGTGGTGTCCGAGAAATCTTATAACTAGATTTAATTCTCTATTTTTTCCCCTCTGGTAAGGAGACTTGGGACCCTTTTACATTTCTCAGTTATAGTGCTGTGTTTCAAATTTAAATGCCATGCCAACATCCTATGAAAT
>CM034708.1:2412561-2422727 GCA_020142125.1 Phrynosoma platyrhinos
GACTAGGGTTTGACTCCTGTCTGAGCCATGGAATCCCACTGGGTGACCTTGGGCAAGTCACTCTCTCTCAGCCTCTTGCCAAGAGTACCCTGTGATAAAACAAAAAACTAACAACAATAACAAAAACACCACTATGCCCAACGACTATACATCTACTTAATTTAAATGTACTCAATACATAATTAGACTATCGACCACATAAGGTCCTATCATCAACAAACAACTAGTTCAGGCAAACAATATCACATTAAAAACAAACTTCCCAGTCTATTTTTCTATGCTGTTCTCCCGACTGTTTTTTTCTTTTATATTTCAAAACCTTGTAGTAATATTTACATGTCTCCAAACTATCTTGTGGTTAGTTTTTTGTGGGTTTTTCAGGCTGTGTGGCCATGTTCTAGAAGAGTTTCTTCCTGACATTTCGCCAGCATCTGTGGCTGGCATCTTCAGAGAAGATTTTGTTGTTGTTAACTGCCCTTTGGATGGCTCTTCATTCCATGTATCCTTCATTTTGTCATCTCTTTTGTATATTTCTTCTTTGTATTGTATCCAATGTCTTTTTATTCCTTCCTGGTCTTGAATTGTGTTATTTTTATTGTCATAGATCATCCCAGTCTTTGGTTTGAATTTTCCTTTGATTTCCTGGATCTTGTGAAATAGATCTCTTGTTCTTCCCTTTTTGTTGTTGTCTTTTATTTCTCTGCATTGGTCATTGTAGTAATTTTCTTTATCTTTCTGAACAGGCCATTGTATGGTTGCATTCATAATTCTTAGTTTGTTCCTGTCTCCCTTTTGTTTTTCTTCTCTTCTTTTCTTCATTGTTTGTACTGTTTTTTTTCTGTCATCCATGTTTTTTTCTCTTTCTTTTTGCTTATTGAAAGCATTTATCTGTATTCTTCTTTTATTATATCCCTGGCTTCAGACCAAACTATTTATCCCTGGTAATAATAGTACCTATTTCTATTTCTTAATCCAAGCCAATTATAAATTGATCATGTGTTTTAATCTGTATTGAACCCCACCTTGAGCTTCAGGGAGAGGTGAGAAAGAAATAAAATTTAATATCGTTGTTTATTCTCTCTTCCACTCAGCGGCCTCTTCCACTTGCAACCTGCCTCCATGGTTCATGCATTTGTAATCCACACTTTACGATGCCGGTCCGGGGACGAGACTGGGCCTTGCCGGGTGCTCTATTCCAGGGTCTTCAGTCCAGAAAGGTCAGAAGATGGAAGAGGCCAAGATCTTGAGAAGGAACGGCTGGTCCAGAAGGAGAAGATCCTGGCTGTAGCAAGGTAACTAAACTGACCCTGTACCTGTGAGGCTGCTCTCTTTTTCTCTCTGTGGGTATGGGTCTGAATATGGCAGCCTCAATATTTGATCAATATTGGAAGGCGCACCTCTCCCTGTATGCAGTGGATGTGTGAACAAGCAAAAAAATGAAATAAAAAATAAATAAAATTCTGGTGTACGGTAAAATCTAAAATGCAGTTAATCTTTTTTATTGTGCAGTTTAGAAATAAATCAGTCAACAATTATTCTTCATCACTCCCATCACCAATCGTCCTCCATTAATTCTTGTCGTCTGCAACAAACAATTAACTTCATCAGTTTATCTACCCATTTACTATCTAAATATTTCTCCCTTAATCTATTCCCTTCCTCCTCCTCTAATATCCTATCTCACCTTTGGTACTTTCTCCACCCACTTCTTTCCTCCATTCCTCCCTATTCTCTTCCTTCTATCTTCCATCTCTTCTCTATGCTCTCTATCTGTCCCTCATTCTATAGCATCCCCTTCTTTGTCTTAACTCCTACCTACTTCCACTCCACTTTAACTCTCTTTCGCCTTGCCTCAACTCCATGACCTCTCACCACTTTTCTGTCTTCTCATCTGCCACCTTCATTTCCATTCACCTTCTTCTACCTACCTACCTACCTACCTACCTACCCTTCTTCAAAACCTTACCTGACTACATTTTCTCCTCTTACTTCTCTCTAGCAGTACCATTCACGCAATAACTTCCTTCCTTCCTTCCCTTTTACTAAATCACTATATATACTCCTTTCTTAAAATCTCTATTGCTACTTTATTGGCTTTACTACCTTTCCTTATCATAAAATCCAATTCATCTTAAAGGAAAGAATTGAGCAGAAGCCAGAGTTTTTTCTAAAATTTTATTAGGGGTATTAGATTTTGAGAGAAATACAACTAGAGAAGGTAACAGACTTTCCTGGATTATGGTAACAGCAGCTAGAGTTCAGTTCGCAAAATATTGGAAAGGTTGTAAATTCCAACAGAGGAAGAATAGAGAGGAGCTGTTCAACAGTGAAATACATTCCCTCGGAGAGTGATGGAGTCTCTTTCTTTGGTGGTCTTTAAAAAGCGGCTGGATGGCCATCTGCCATAGGGAAGGCTTGGATTGTATATTCTTGCATGGCAGAATGGGGTTGGGCAGGTGGTCCTTGGGGGTCTCTTCCAATTGTAGGATTCTATGTCGAACTGCTCTTCTTTTTTGTAGTGCAGGAACCTGTCCTCCTTTCCCTCCCATTTCTGCTTCTGGTGCCAAATTTTCTATTAAAGAAGTCATACTCAGGAACACATCTATTTTGTTAACTGAATCATAGAATCACAGAGTTGGAAGAGCTCCAAGGGTCATCCAGCCCACCTCTTGCTATGCAGGAACTCACAATCAAAGCACCCTTGACAGATGGCCATCTAGCCTCTGTTTAAAGACCTGCAAAGAAGGAGACTCCATCACCCTCCGAGGAAGGAGTGTGTTCCACTGTCAAACAGCTCTCACTGTCAGGAAGTTCTTCCTGAGATTTAGGTGGAATCTCTTTTTCTGTAGCTTCCATCCATTGCTCCTTGTCCTAGTCTCTGGAGCCATGGAAAACAAGCCTTTTTCCCTCTTTGATTATGGTGCCCCTTCAAAGATTTAAACATGACTATCATGTCCCCTCTTAACCATTTCATCAGTCTAAGCATTCTCTATTTATCAGTGCCCCGTAGAACCTAAGAGAGTGTCATGGGGCGCCCACCATCTTGTCTGTCAGGGTTGCAAGGAATGCTAAAAGGACCCGAGTCTAGAGGTTGTTAAGCCCCTGATCCAGAAAGATTCATTTTCACAAATGACTTTCTTGTCTTTTTCTAGGCAAGTGGATTCGACCTGTAAGATGTACCAGCAAGCCTCTGGAAAGTCTCATTCAGAACACCTCATCCAACTTCCCGATGAGTCTGTTTCTCTCCAGGATGCTCCATCAGCGGTTTTCCGCCTCCCTCCGGGAGATCCATTCTCCGAGGACAAGACGGTGCTCTGGCTGGGGGTCCAGTCCCTTGGCTTTGCTCTGGTCTGCGACCCACATGAGAACCTGACACTGGCTGAAAGCACCCTCCGTCTCCTGGTTCGCTCCCTCCTGGACCACCTCAAGCTCCTGAGCTCCGGAAGCGACATCCTCCTGAAGGCTGACCGGACGGAGGTCATCCTTGGGAAGTTCCTGCCCCACGGGCAGCTGCTCTTCCTCAATGACCAGTTTGTGGTGGGGCTGGAGAGGGAGATCGGAGCCTCTCTTGGGAAATGAAAAGGCAGCCAAAGCCTCCTTGGATCACTGGACAATGGCTGCTATCCAAAGTGCTGAATCTGGTCCCCGAATACAGGCCCGTCATCTTGGTTCACTGCGTTAAAAGTTTGCACTATAACCCAGAACAGATTCACTTGCATTTGTATCTATTTTTCTAAATTTTATTTTGTTTTTGGGCTGTGAGAATCATAAAATCATGGCTTCCAGACCTTTCACCATTTTGGTCAGCCTGTTCTGGATATGTTTCAGCTTGTCAATATCCTTCTTGAATTGAGGCACCTAGAACTGGATGTTGTATTCCAAGTGAGGTCTGTCCAAATCAGGATACAGTGGTACTATCACTTCCCTCGATCTAGATACTATACTTCTACTAATGCAGCCTAAAATCACCTTGGCTTTCTTGACTGCCGCATCACACTATTGACTCATGTTCAGCTTGTGGGCTACTAGGACTCCTAGATTCCTTTCACATGTCGTCTTGTCAAGTCAGGTGTCCCCAGTCCTATATCTATGCATTTCATTTTTCTGTTCTAAGTGCAGTATCTTACATTTCTCCCTGTTGAAATTCATTTTGTTAGTTTTGGCCCAGCTTTCTCATATATTAAGGTCATTGTGAATTTGGATCCTCTCCTCTGGGGTATTAGCTATTCCTCTTAATTTGGTGTCATCTGCAAATTTGAGAAGCATGTCCCCTATTCTTTCATCCAAGTCATTGATAAAGATGTTGAATAGGCCTAGAACAGAACCCCACTGGACACCCCACTGGTCACTTCTCTCCAGGATGAAGAAGAGGAGCCATTGCTCAGCACCCTTTGGGTTCGGTCAGTCAACCAGTTACTAAACCACCTAACAGTTGCATTGTCTAGCCCACCTATTACAAGCTTCTTTGCAAGAATGTCAATGGCCTTACTGAAATCAAGATATACTATATCCACAGCATTCCCTTTATCTACCAAGCCTCTAACTCTATCAGGTTGCAGCTGAGAATTACTGAACGATATGATTCCTGCAACTAATTCTTCCGTTGGTGCTTTGTGCTGTGCATTCAGCTTTGAGTGATTGTCGGGGATTCCTGTTAAGGGGGTCCTAATCCTGGAGCAGAGAAACTAGAAGGCCAGGAAGGTGGGAGAGAGATGTAGTGCATTGGGAGCCCAGGACTTCCCACTCTGACTGGCATCATCTTGCCCAGGTCTTAGGCAGGGAGAGGCTTTTCCAGGCTCTTATTTGGGCTGGGTGGCAAGCATATTCCCTGCCAGTGAATCCTTTCCCTGTGGGACCCTTCATTACTGAAGAGTATTTAAGAGAAGCTTAGTTTGGACACTTTCCTTTTGCTTTTCTTGACTATATCTCCCAGAATCCTCCAGCCATCATTGGTCCAGAAAAGGGAACATTTCCAAGCTCCCTATAAGTCAGGGATGGGAGGCACACTCTGGACAATTGTACCTTTCTTTTTTGGTTCCAGTATATCACACCAGGGACTGGATTTGTGTTTTAATTCCTCCTGAGAAACCCTTGCCCTGTCAGTAAAATATTCTCATTATTAAATTTACTTGGCATTTCTTTAGTCCCCTTTGAAGTGGCAAAGCATCTTGCAGAAATTCTCTGATCTGTCTTTGTCCCTGGGTTGGCGTACGGGAGGGAGATCCAGGAAATGAGATATTCCCAGGGTGACCAGATGTCCTAAATGCAAAGGAGGACAAAGCACCGCAAAATATAGGACATTAAAAATGGAAGACATTACCAAAAAAGGCTAAAAACACTACTATAAACATAAATTCATGCTTCTTAGTCATGCTCAAAACAGAGGACATTTTGAAACTCCTCCCGGACAGAAGGTTGAAATATAGGGCATGTCCTAGAAAAGGAGGACGCCTAGGCACCCTGGACGTTGCATTAAGCCAAATGTCTGACTCAGGTCATCTGTTGGATAAGGGTTTATAAGGCTAGGGCTGGTAGGACATGGAAAAATGGCTTTTTTGGGCTCAGACTTCCTGAATCTCTTCTGTTGGGAGTTCTAGAAGCTGTTGTAACTTTTCAAAGCTCTGTGTTCGGATTTATAAGATAAGCCTTGCTGAGGAATCAGCAGCGTGCTTTCTGCCATGGAAAGTCATGCCTTGCAATGTCTTGCTTCTAGGATGCCAGCGGAAGGAAGGGAGAGTCTTTTGGATGTAAATCTTGCAAATTTCCAAGCAGTGTTTAACACAGTACAATAACATCCAAATCCACAAAACAGTGATACCTTTTTTGGGCCAACCAAAATGCACAATATACATGTTGCAAGCTTTCAAAGTTCCACTGGCTCCTTTATCAGACAAAGGTGCTTACACTCATATAGGTATGATATACACAAACCAGCGTGGTAAAATGGTTTGAATGTTGGACTATGACTCTAGAGAACAGGGTTTGAATCCCTGCTCAGCCATGGAAACCCACTAGGTGACCTTGGGCAAGTAACACTCTCTCAGCCTCAGAGGATGGCAATGGCAAAACTCCTCTGAACAAATCTTGCCAAGAAAACCTTGTGATAGGGTTGCCCATGAGCCAGAAACAACTTGAAGGCACGCAACAACAACAAATGATTTTTAACACCTTTGTCTGATGAAGAAGCCAGTGGAGCTTCGAAAGCTTACATCATGTGTTTTGTGCATTTTGGTTGGTGCAATAAAGTTATCACTGTTTTATGGATTGTGGATGTTACTGTACTTTGTTATGGGAACCAGCATAGCATAGTGGTTTGAGCGTTCAACTATGACTCTGGAGGCCAGGGTTTGATTCCTAGCTCAGCCATGAAACCCAGTGGGTGACCTTGGGCAAGTCACACTCTCTCAGCCTCAGGGAAAGGCAATGGCAAAGCTCCTCTGAACAAATCTTGCCAAGAAAACCCCCTGATAGGTTTGCCTTAGGGTCACCATAAGTCGGGAAGGACTTCAAGGCGCACGCCAGCAACAAGTACTTTGTTATATTGCCAATAAGGCTCCCTTGGAAGTGTTTAATACAGTTTGACATCCCCTGGCATGCTTCTCTGGAGGAATTTGGGCTGTTCTTTGTTGGAGGCAGCATGCTGGGTGTAATGGGCCTTTGGTCCAGCAAAGCAGTGGCTGCATTTCTTCTGCTCAGGGGGAGACCTTCTTACAGATCCCTTTATAACTGTATGTGCAGCTGACGTCGTTCCACCGTCCCATGAGATGAACACAGTCCTCCTGGTGCCCTGGGGCTCCAAACCAGTTGTCAGGCTGTCCTTTTGCCCAAAAACTGCAAAGACATGTAAAGGGGATTGCATTATGGGGGACAGAATCTTAGAGTTGGAAGAGACCCCAAGGGTCATCCAGTCTAACCCCCATTCTGCCATAAGACTTAGGGAGCTGGGGATGTTTAGCCTGGAGAAGAGAGGGTTAAGAGGGGATATGATAGCCCTCTTTAAATATTTGAAGGGGTGTCATATTGAGGTTATGGAGCAAACTTGTTTTCTGCTGCTCCAGAGAATAGGACACATAGGAGCAATGGATGCAAGCTATAGGAAAAGAGATTTCACCTCAATATTAGGAAGAACTTCCTGACAATAAGAGTTGTTTGACAGTGGAACACACTCCCTCGGAGAGTGATGGAGTCTCCTTCTTTGAAGGTCTTTAAACAGAGTCTGGATGGCCATCTGTCAGGGATGCTTTGATTGTGAGTTCCTGCATGGCAGAAGGGGGGGGGTTAGACTGGATGGCCCTTGGGGAAGACACAACCAAAGCACCCTTGACAGATGACCATCAGCCTCTGTTTCAAGTACTTAAACAGGGCTTGCATGTCAACCATCTCTTCTCCAGGCTTAACATACCCAGCTCCCTGAGTCTCTCCTCAGAGGGCTTTATGAATTTCAGACCCTTCACCATTATAATTGCTCCAGTTTCTCAACCTCCTTTTGAATTGTGGTATCTAGATGTGGAGGCAGGATTATTCCAGGTGAGGCCTGACCAAAGCAGAATAGAGTGGCACTATGGCTTCCCTTGATCTCTAGACACTATACTTCTATTGATGCAGTCTAAAAAAGTTTCTGTTGATGCAGGTAAACCCAACACACTTTTTGCATTAGTTTAGGGGATGTGGATGAAAGCATGTGGGTTGCATATGGCCCCTGGGACTCCAATATGCTCCCCAATCCTCATCATATGCCTTATATAGGTCCCTCTCACATTTTCAGTTTTGGGGGGGGAAAAAAGAACGGTAGATGTGAAAACAGATTCCGCCTAAACATTAAGCAGAATTTCCTGACAGTATGAGCTGTTTGATGTGGAAGATGCTGCTGCCTCGGAGAGTAGTGGAGTCTCCTTCTTTGGAGGTTTTTAAGCAGAGGCTGGATGGCCAACTGTTGGGGGTGCTTTGATTGGGAGTTCCTGCATGGCAGAATTGGGTTGGACTGGATGGCCCTTGGGGTCTCTTCCAGCTCTGTGATTCTGTATTCTACAATACTATGCATTCCCTTTTAAATTTTAGCTCAGTCGAATGCTCCTTAGACATCCATCCTGGTTTCTTTTGACACCTCTCATTTTTCTTCTCCATTGGGACTGTTTGAAATTATTCCTTCAATATCTCACTTTTAAGAAACTCCCCTCCGTCACGGACTCTTTTCTCTTTTACCCACCTAACTCCTTGGTTATATTTGGAGCCGTCCACCCAGGTCCAGGTGCCTTCTTCCTGCTGGTCAGTGAGACCGATCCAAAACGTCTGCCCGCTGGCCTCTCTCAAAAGATATTGCTGCATCAAGGAAAAAGAGAAAATGAGAAAGAGAACGAGAAAGAGAAAAAGAAAAGGTCATTTATGAACTTCCATGCTCCAGAGGGATTTAGAAATGGCAGGCCCCATCTCAAATTTGGGCTAAGACCATGAAGTTATTCCCTTATCTCTATCTTTTCTTTCACATCTAAGACTGGAGATGGCTAATAATTTTTTTTAAAAAAAGTCTGCAAAGGGATCTTTGCCATTACACATATTATAACACTGCTTAACATCCCAGCCTCACAAGGATGTGCTTGGCCTGTTTATCACATTTATCTCCTGCATGCACCACATCCCCATCCGTTAAAATAATTATGGCCAAAAAGTGCACATCCAGCCATTAAGAGCCCTGTCCTTTGCAACAAGGCAGCTGCAAAAAACCTTAAACAGAACAAAGCTCTTTGGTTGCAGGGACCAGTCTGGCCTCCCTTGGCAGGGAGTTCCACAGGCTCAGAGCAGCTACCAAGAAGGCCTTGTCTCACTTTTAAATTTATTTATATTTATTTATTTCAAGGATTTATATCTCGACTTTCTTCCACAATGGGATTCAAGGCAGGTAAAAAATGAGTGGCCCTCGGTGATATTGCTTTGCAATTGGGCACACTGATCCTATCAATGCTTATTCAGAGCTATGTCTGATCAAGTTCAGTTGGCAAGCATAAAATAATAATAATAATAATAATAATAATAATAATAATAATAATAATAATAAATCTTACCCGCCTCTCTTCATGGATCAAGGCAGGGAATAACAACAATTAACAAGCAAACAATATCAGTTAAAACACACATCACTTTAAAGGGAAAATTAAGATGTGCACACTTTAAAACAATCCAAATCTAAAATTCATCATTTAAAATTCAGAATTTAAAAATCATCTGGATAAGCCTGCCAGAAGTGACTGGTCTTCAATGTTCTTTTAAATTCAGACAGCTTATTCAGCTGTTGGATCTTCACCGGCAGGTCATTCCACAGTTTTGGGGCGGCTGAAGAAAAAGTCCTCTGGCCGACAGTTGCCAACCTAGTCCTGGCTGACCAGAGTAAATGTCCACCAGAGGACCTGAGTGTATAGAGCAGATTATACAGGAGAAGGTGATCCTGGACCCAAACCATGTAGGGCTTTAAAGGCAACAACCAACCCTTTGTATCTTGCCTGGAAACTAGCTGCCAATTTTGTAGCAGGTACCAACTCTGACACCTGCAAGGGATCCTCAACACTAGGGTTGCCCGCTGACCAGAAATCTTGGTGAAACCTGTTCTTCTGCCTTTAACCATCAGCTCTGTGTACAGAAATGGGCATGCAAAGGCCTTTTAGAGATCTTTCACCTGACAGGGTCTGCAGATGAACTGGGTTGGAGCAGAGATTTGTAAAAAAGGTTGGCAGCCCCACAGCTCTGAAACTGCACAGTGTAGTCACCCGAGGTGTGATGATATCTCCAGTATGCCCTGTTGTACATTTGCTTGACAAATATGCAGCTAAATACTGATCTCAAATCCCAGAGTTGGAAGAGACCCCCAAGAGCCATCCAATCCAACCCTATTCTGCCATGTAGGAAGACATAATCAAAACACTTCCAGCGGATGGCTGTCTAGCCTTGATTTTAAAACCTTTACAGAAGGAGATTCCACTACTTTCCAAGGCAGTGTGTTCCACTGTCCAACAGCTCTTACCATCATGAAGTTCTTCCTAATGTTTAGGTGGAATCCCTTTTCCTGTCATTTGAATTCATTGCTTCGCATCCCAGTCTCTGGAGCAGCAGAAAACAAACTTGCTCGTTCTTCAGTATGACATCCTTTCAAATATTTCAACATGTCTGTCATGTCA
>CM034708.1:2447780-2458870 GCA_020142125.1 Phrynosoma platyrhinos
CTAACAGTAAGAGCTGTTCAACAGTGGAATACACTCCCCTGGATTGTGGTGGAGTTTTCTTCTTTGGAGGTTTTTAAAGAGAGTCTGGATAACCATCTTTCACAGAGAGTGCTTTGATTATGTCTTCCTGCATGGCAGGATTGGGTTGGATTGTATGGCCCTTGGGGTAATTGTGGTGGCAGCTTACCTCTGAGGAATGTAGTCAAAGGATGATGGGCACCCTGTTAGTGTCTTATGCACACATAGGTTCCAGTTGTACATTTTTTTGCCAAGACATTATTGTGATAGTGTAATTATCCAACAGCAGAGTTATGTTTCACAATTCTTATACAGTTGGTCCTTCATATCCACAGATTATTTATCCATGGATTCAACTATCCACAGTTTGAAATATTCCAAAAAAATATAAATTCCAAACATCAAAGCTATATAAGAGACACACCATTTTATTTAATGGGTCTTGAACATCCATAGATTTTGTTATCCATGGGGGATCCTGGAACATGACCCCAATGGATACCAAGGGTCCACTGTACTGACTAGCAATGTAACGCTAATGAGCATGGATCAATGGTCAAGGTGCATGGTTGGCAACCCTTTGTGCAATTGTAATGTGCCATGTTCAAAGACAATGCAAAGAGACAATGTCCATGCACACACCATTCTGTGTACTTTGATGCACTATGGCATCTACAACAGTCCCAAATGTGCACCTCTGCTTATTCCACCATCACCTAGATACAAGCATTGCACATTGACCTAAATAGATTAGAAAGCTGGGCCAAAGCTAACAAAATGAATTTCAACAGAGAAATGTAAGGTACTGCATTTAGGGAGAAAAAAAATGAAATGCACAGATATAGGATGGGGGACACCTGGCTTAACAAGACTACGGAGCTTATCGCATAAGTAATTAAACTGGTTTACCTGAGTTGGCTTAAAATTTTAAAACGGGCACCATCTTGATTTTATCACAAGGATTTAGCCACTGAAATCACCGCCTGGGTGCAGCCCGGGTTCATTGCCGCTCCCAGGGGCACTCTGGTGGCTGTTTCCTTAAGCCAGAAAAGTCCTGGCTTCAAAAAAAGCCACGCTGTGTACCCCTGGGAGCGGGGATGGGTGCAGGCTGCACCCGGGCAGTGATTTCAGTGGCTAAATCATTGTGAAAAAATCAGGATGCCACCCGTTTTAAATTTTAAGCTGGCTCAGGTAAGCTGGTTTAACTTGCTTATGCGATAGTCTCCTGAATGTGAAAGGGATCCAGGATTCCTGGTAGACCACAAGTTGAACATGAGTCAACAGTGTGATGCAGTAGCTAAGAAGGCCAATGTGATTCTAGGATGCATCAATAGATGTATAGTGTCAGTAGCATCACTGGGAGGTGCAGGGGTGTGGACTACACTGGGTGACACTCCAGAAGGGGGTGACACCCAGTCTCTCCCCCCCCGCCCTGTCCTGTCCCTGCCACAGTCCCAGTCTCCTTGGGGGTGGGGTGCTAAGGATTTCCAGGAGGCACATGTGTACTTCTCTTGGCTCCTTGTCACCTCACCATTCTCCTCTCAGAAGGAGGAGGTGGTGGCAAGGATGGGGGATGCAGCGGGGGGATGAGGGACGGGCATGTACTCAGCCTGCCTGAGCAGCAGGGACACTGGTATATAGAGTCTAGATCAAGGGAGTAATAGTGCCACAATATTCTGCTTTGGTCAGGCCTCACCAAGAATATTATGTCCAGTTCTGGGCACCACAGTTCAAGAAGGATGTTGAGAAGCTGGAGCATATCCAGAGGAGGGCGGCCAAAATGGTGAAGGGTCTGGAAACCATGAATCCCTATGGGGAGAGACTTAGGGAACTGGGTATGTTTAGCCTGGAGAAGAGAAGGTTAAGAGGTGATATGATAGCCCTGTTTCAGCATTTGAAGGGGTGTCATGTTGAGGATGGAGCAAGCAAACTAGGACCCAGAGCAATGGATGCAAACTACAGGGAAAGTGATTCCAACCAAACATTAGGAAGAATTTCCTGACTGTAAGAGCTGCTTGACAGTGGAATAGTAAAGTCTCCTTCTTTGGAGGTCTTTAAACAGGCTGGATGACCATCTGTTGGGTGTGCTTTGATTGTGAGTTCCTGCATGGCAAGAGGTTGGACTGGATGGCCCTTGTGGTCTCTTCCAACTCTAGGATTCTACTGTCTAAAAAAGTCATTTCCTTCATGTGCACATCTTAGGCCTGAATTTGTCTCTAACCAGATGACAGTCATTGTCTGTAGTCTGTTTAAGAAGTGAAACTCTTGCACATGCAGTTGGGCATTCGTGGATGGTGTGTACCTGCTCATCGGCACCTTCAAAGAACTACTTGCTTCACTGAGATTTGAAAAGCAGCAACCATATTTGCAACTATGCAATTGTTTGCGAAGCAATAGCAATAGCAGCTTCATTTATATACCGCTTCTCTAAGTGGTTTATAACTGTAAGCTAATTGCCCCCAACAAGCTGGGTACTCATTTAAGTGACTTTGGAAGGATGCAAGCCTGAGTAGAGCCTGAGCCCTGGCTGGTATTGAACTCGCAACCTTGTGGTTTGTGAATGAGTGGCTGCAGTACAGGCATTTAACCACTGAGCCTATATCAATATTTCACAGAAGGGTGGTATAGCACAAGCACCACATAACTACCTGGGTGTAGATCTAAGCCATGTAAGCACCATGTAGGATGTTGAGTGGTCTTTCTCAGGTAGCCCTGCTTTGCAAAGTTGGAGGGCACATACTAGTTTGTCACAGGGATCCACCCCAGGAATTGAACCCCCACTATCCCCAGAAGGGAATAAACAGAGTCCCTTCTCCTTGACACTTTTCTCTCTCTCCACTTCCTTCCTTAGAATCCATCTTCAAGAAAGGAAAACTGAGGTCTGCTGAAGAGTGGGAGGTTTTTGGGAGGAGTATGTACTATTTTTCAAATGGAGAGAAGACTTGGTATGACGCGGAGAGCTTTTGCATGTCCAGGGATGCCCACTTGGCTTCCATCTTAACTGAAGATGAGCAGGTCTAATACCTTTCCTCTTTCTCTCTCATATCTGGGGCTTAGACGATAAGGAGGACCTTTCTGGCCCAGCATACAGTTTACCCAGGCCTCTGCCAGAAGCCTCTGGGATGCCACCAATAGAGGTGCATGCAACCTCACTCTACTTCTTATCTTTATTCATTTGCTTAACATTTCACCTTGTTTCCAAAACCAGACTCCAAAGGCTTATCAATACTTGCCAAACTCATCCTGAAGACACTACTGTCTGTTCCCACAGTGCATGACTGCTTCTGTGGTAATACTGGGGATGAAGTGGATTTTCCCTCTTCATCCATAAGGAAAGTCAGGGAAAACCTGGGTGTTTCCTTGAAGCTCTGGGATGAACATGGTTTTTTTTGGCATGTGGACAACTGGATCAGTCCCAGTTGAGACCAAGCCAGTTGTCTATGTGCCAAGAACCATGTAATCCTACTTTGCCACATTGAGCAGTACAAGAGAAAAAGGATGGCAAAGAGCTATCCACAGAACTGCTGCCGATGCCATTTCCTAACTGGCTGGAGCTCCATGGAAAGATTGCCAGGCTTCGGCTGAGAGTAGAATGGGTGCCCATGTAATCAATGAGAGGCGAGGGTAGAGAAACCCACAATTGCACGGCCCTTGATGCCTCCTAGAAACGTCACAGTCAGAAGAGATCCCTCTCCTTTCCTCTCATTGATCATAAGGTCGGCCATTCTATTCTCAGCAGAAGTTGTGGTGCACCAGCAGCTTTTGCACAAACCTTCTACTGGTGAGGAACTGGTGGCAGCAATGGATCCATGGACAGGGGATGGGCCAGAGAATCTGATGGGGTCAGCCCAGCTGGCCTATGTGGACACTGCTGCAGTGTCACTCCAAGTTTGTCCAGGTGTGTGTGACCACCATCCGGGGCCAGTGTACACTCACCCAAAGCACATGCTAATTTTTTTCTGGAATGTGAGATCCCTTCCAATATTTCATAATGACTATCATGTCACCTCTTAACCTGCTCTTCTCCAGAGTAAACATACCCAGCTCCCTAAGCCCCTCCTCACAGGGCTTGGTGGTTTCCAGATCTTCCACCATTTTGGTGACCCTCCTCTGGATACACTCCAGCTTCCCAGTATCCCTCAGTTGTGGTCCCCAGGACTGAACACAGTGTTCCAGATGGAAACAGGATGCATACACAGAAAACATAAACAAAGGAAAGGTTCTTGCATCCTTTCAGCAGCACTCTCACCTAGCCTCATTGAACATGGGTAGTTCATAGGCCTGCACTACATGGTTGTCATTCTCTTAGCACCAAATGGGCTTTTCATGTTCCAAGACAAGTTGGAGGACACATACTGCACTCCACTTTATAAGACTTTGGGTTCTTTCATACCACACAAGATAGTGTCTTGAAGCCCTTTTAAGTGCCACGTTGGTATCCTATGGAATCCTGGGATTTGCAGTTTAAGGACTCTCAGTAAGAAAGCTTTACTGCCCCACCAAATTATGAATCCCAGGATTCTATAGGATGTCACCATGGCAACTACATACCCTCCAACTGTCTTGATTTGGCACCAGCGAATCCTCTTCCCTCCCACTTTTTCAGCTGCTTTTAAAATGAACCACTTCTTCCTCCTCCACTCTCTTTTCCCCTTGGTCATCAGTTGAATCTGACATTCTGTGGGGTCCCTCTCTCTCAATCTCTCTTTCAGTTTTTCATCACCTCTCAGCTTAACCACTCTACTTGGATTGGTCTTACGGATGAAAATGTGGAAGGCGACTGGGAATGGACTGATGGTTCCAGTGTGATAATACAGTGAGTCTTCGAAGGCTTCCTCTGGCATGGGATCATGCTCCTGAAGACCCGAGCTTTTACTGTTTCTTGAACAATGGGATGCACATCATAGAGCAGGGGTGGACAACTGTTGGGACTTAGGCATCAACATTACCTTTCCAGAGGAACTTGACATTTCATCTCCATTCCACCCATGGCTCCAACCTGTTATTTTTGTGTGCCTTCAAGTCATTTCTGACTTATGAGGACCCTAAGGTGTTCCTATCACAGATTTTCTTGGCATAATTTATTCAGAGGGGATTTGTTTTGCTTTTCTCTGAGACGGAAAGAGTGTGACTTGGCCAAAGTCACCCAGTGGGTTTCTATGGCCAAGCAGGGATTCAAACCCTGGTCTCTCAGGGGCCAACAATCCAACAATCAAAACCACTGCACTACAACAAATTAATATTAAAAAAGAGCCAAACTATTGACAACACTAAAAACAATTGAAAACTTTTCTTATAGCTTGAATCTCTTGCTCCATGGTCCTAGTCTCTGGAGCAGCAGAAAACAAGCTTGCTCCATCCTCCTTCATCCACACTCCTAGGCAGCATCTTCCACTGTCAAACACCTCTTGCTGTCAGGACATTCTTCCCAATGTTGAAGTGAAATCTCTTTTTCTGCAATTTGCATCCATTGCTCCATGTCCTAGTCTCTGGAGCAGCAGAAAACAAGTTTGCTCCATCCTCAATATGATGTCCCCTTTTAACCTTCTCTTCCCCAGGCAAAACATCCCCAGCTCCCTAAGGCACTCCTCAAAGGGACTTTCTAGACCTTTCACCATTTTGGTTGCCCTCCTCTGGACACATTCCAGATTGTCAATATCCCTCTTGAATTGTGGAGCCTAGAACTGGACACAGGATTATTCCAGATGAGGACAGAACAAAGCAAAATAGAGTGGTATTATTACTTCCCTCAATCTAGACACTGTACTCCTATTGATGCAGCCTAGAATTGCAATGGCTTTTTAAGCTGCTGATCAAACTGAAAACCTCCCTGGAAGCCAAGATGACCAAACGGAAGCTGTCATACTTCAGACACATTATCAGAAGAGGTAACTCTTTGGAAAAGACAATAGTGCTGAGGAAGGTGGAGGAAAGTAGGAAAAGAGGAAGGCCACATACTAGATAGAGGGACTCTATTAAGGAGGTCACAGGAATTAATTAAGGGGTTGCAGGAATTAAGCAGAGGAGTGGAGGACAGAGGGTCTTGGAGAGCTCTCATCCATAGGGTCTGATCCATGAGTCAAGATTGACTCCAGGGCAGTAAACAACAACAAAAATCATACTGCTAATTCATGTTCAGATGTAGGAAAGCTGTAGATATTGCATATCTTGATTTCAGTAAGGCCTTTAACAAGGTCCCCCATGACATTCTTGCAAACAAGCTAATAAAAGGTGGGCTAGACAATGCAACTCTTAAATGGATTTGCAGTTGGTTGACTGGCTGAACCCAAAGGCTCAGCATTGGCTCCTCTTCATCCTAGAGAGAAGTGACCAGTGAGGTGCCATGGACTATGACAAGGTCCTCCATGATATCCTTGCAAAAAAGCTAGTAAAATGATGGCTAGACAATGCAACTGTTAAGTGGATTAGTTATTGGTTGACTGACTGAACCCAAAGGGTGCTCAGCTATGGCTTCATCTTGGAGAGAAGTGACCAGTGGAGTGTGCAGTGGGGTTCTGTCCTGGGCCCAGTGCTATTCAACATCTTTATCAATGACTTAGACAAAAGAATAGGGGCCATGAAGATGATACCAAATTAGGAGGAATAGCTAATGCCCCAGAAGAGAGGGACTTCTGATATGATGGTGCAGAGAGAGGACATAGATACGAGTTTCTAGTGTCTGCAACCTTGGCAACGATGGTTCTTGTAGGAACAGGGATGAAACCAACCCATCCTTTATTTCTCCAATAAGAGAGATAAATCGGAGGGATTCGTTGGGGGAGTTTATCAAGGACTTGTGGTTGGAGAGAGGGGTGTGTACCCCCACCCATGAAAACTGAAGAACTGAGGACTCCGAAGAACCCAACCCTCCCATTCATTGCATTCATCTGGGAGAAGAGGAGGAACTTGCTGCATATACTTTGAAAATAAGTGATACAGTGGAAAGAAGAAGAAAACAAACATTCATATTTGCTTATGATATTTAGCCCTGAACTGGTGAAATCTGGATGGCTCTTTAATTTGGGGAAACAGGGAGAGCCGTAAAAAGGAGTTGTAAAGCAAGTTGTAAAGTGAAGAGAGTTGTAAAAGGAGATGTTAGATGTTAAAAAGGCTGTAAAAAGGACATGAAGAATTGTAAAGAGGTCGCAAAGCTGGAAAGTTGAAGGACAACATTACAAAACAAGTAATAGAGGGGTAAAGAGATGGTAAAAAGTGGCAAGCTGTAAAGAATAGTAAAGGAGATGAAAGCAGCAAAGACTGAAGGAGGGCTATAGAGTAACAGTGGAGCAAAAGAGTTGATAAATTTGAAGATGCTGGATTTGACTGTACTTAATGAAAGAAATAAAGTCAAGGAAAGGAGAAAAAAGAGACAATAGAGTGTTTATAGACTGTAAAGAGGAAAAAATTTAAGATTCTATGGACATTGTGGATTAGAAGGATGATGTATTGAATAAAGAGAGGTGAAGAAAACAACTGGTGAAGAGACTAAAATGCTGGGAAAATAAATGGAAGTCTGAGGAGATAAGAAGGATGAGAGAAAAAAGAGAGAGAAAAGGAAAAAAGAGAAAGACGACTATAAGTTGACTTTTGATGGAAACGAGAGAGGCACAAAAGACAAGAGATAGAGTAAGAAAAGATTGTGATTAAATGTATGGGATAAACAAGAACTTTATGTTATGATAAGAGGTTACTTTTTGTGGGTGGGATATCTGAATGAATTATTGAAATATTGTTATAAAAGATTATTTAGACACTGGCATAGGATTATATTTTTCAGAATTATAAAGATATGGTAGAGATATGTAACAGGGTGAAGAATTATTTGCTTATTGGTGTAGAGAGAGAGGAGGCTAGAAGTAATTTACTTGAACTATATTTTTTACAATCTTTAAGGTATAAAAATATATCTGTAAGTAGAGATTTTCTGTTATATTATTGGTAAATAAGGGAGAGGGAGAGATTCTACTATACCTCTCGCTCATGTTTGCCATAATATAGGAAGCCCCAATGTTAAACTGCTCTGTAAAGTAATAGAATAAAATTAAGAAAAGTAATAAAAGGCAACACAAGTGACACAAATAGCAAAAGGTTGGATTAGTACTAGTATTAATAAAGGAAATTGTTAGTGTCACCAGTTGGTTATATTTTCTTTTGAGCAGATGCTTTTTAGTGTTATTGCTAAAGCTATATTTTTGTTATTATATTGCTAATCTGTTGACTAGATTGAAAAGCTGGGAAAAATAGCTACTTCAAAAAAAAAAAGTTGATCCAAACACAAATTCCAATGTAAATCAATGGAAGATTCAGTTAAAGTAACAGCTCTCATAATGTTACTTTTAAAGGAAGTGTGCTGAATAAGGCAAGAAATGAAAGAAAATATACAAGAGATGAAGGATGACTTCAAGGAATCTAATCAAGAAATAAGAAAAGAGATAAAAAAAGATAGAACTGAGATAAGGAAAGAAATAAAAAAGAATTAGACAACTTTGGTAAAAAGATGGAAAGAAAGTCACTGGATATTAGCAAAATTCAGAAAGAAGTAGACAAAATAAAAGAAAGGACGAATGTGTTGGAAAAAACTTCAAAGGAAAAAAAAACAAGAACAAAAACAATCCATGGTGTGGACTAATGAATTTAGATACCTAGAAAGATGTATTAAGGTAAGAGGATTACCAGTAAAATTAAATGAAGATCTTCATTTACTTTTTCTGGTAATCCTCTTACCTTAATCACTAGGTTAATACCACATCTCCTCTTACCTTAATCACTAGATTAATACTACATCTGGCAAGACTCACTGATGCTCATAAAGAAGGGCTAGAAAGAGAAACTGACAAAATTTTCCAGAGTGAACTCATTTCAAGTGAAAGATAGGAAGATCACACGTGATGTGGTAATCTGTTGGGTCAGAATGAGAATAAGAGATATGGTGATCCAAAAGAGCTATGATACGAAATTGATAATCCAGGGTACGGAAATAATTTTTTTTAAAAGATATACTACTTCAGATCATGATACAATGACAAAAATATAAGACCCTGACACAATTACTAAAGAATCTGGGAATTAATTTCAAATGGGACAGGACTGAAGGATTATCATTCTCCTACAAACAGAAAAGAATTAGGATAGACAATGAAATAAAGGCAAGAAAGATGGAACAGAAACTTAAGGAAGATTTTAGAGGGAAGGAAGAAGAAAAAAGAAGTAAAACAACAATGAGAGAGTGGAGAGCCAAAAGATATAAAGGGGCAAAGAAAGAGGATAAAAAAACCAACCGTGAAGAAATGGAAGTGGAGGAAAATGGCAAGGAAGAACCACTTATTAAAGAATTAGAAGAGAAAGGTTCTAAATCAGAGGTGGAAGAGATTAGTGAAGAGGAAGATGGAAAAGAAGTACAGAATAAACAAGAATTAAACGATTTAGAGGAAAAAGAAGATAAAGCAATACAGGATGTGAATTAGAAAAGAAGGAGGAAACAGGAAGAATATTACATCAGGATAAAAGTTAATTGAGAGTTAAATAAAAATTAATAAATAAAGAAATAAAAATCAAAGGGGAGGAAGGGGTGGCATTATCAAAAGATTAAATAAAGAGTGTGAAGACAAGTTGTGAAAATACAAGTATGGTGAAAATAATATCCTGGAATGTCCAAGATATCAATTCAAAATATAAAAGAAGCGTTGTATTCCATCAACTAGAAAAACTTAAAAGTGATATCATTTGTCCAGGAGATTAAGATAAGGAAAAAAGAAATGAACTATATTAGAAATCCCAAACTGGGATATGCTTATATATTGTCAGCAAATAAAAAGAAAAAGGGGATTGCAGTTTATATAAATAAAAAATATCAATCTAAACACATTTTCTGTGATGACGATGGAACATATCTAGGAATAGAAGTGAAACTTGAAAATTTAATGATGTTAATGGTGGAGATTTATGCTCCACTAAAGAGTAGAGATAAGTATTTCACAGTGATAAACAATGAATTAAAGAATCTAAAGTATAGTAACATAATCCTATTAGGGGACTTTAATGTAGTATTGGAACCTAAATTAGATAGATTGTAGAGGCAAAAAAAAAAAAAATGAATCAAGGAAAATTACCAAAATCCTTCTTTGATATGACAGAAGAATTTGGATTAGCAGATGTGTGGAAATATAAATTCAAGGAGTCTAAGGGCTTCACGTTCTTTTCAGAATCACACAATTCCTTTTCAAGAATTGACTTATTCTTCTAAACCCTTGACTCCAATGATACGTACAATGGACATATTACCAAAATACGCATCCAACCATAATCCAATAGTGATGGAAATGATAGTAAAAAAGAGAGAATATATGGAGATTACATGATGATTTACTGAAAAGAGAAGATAATATAAATAAAATAAAGGAAACATTAAATTATTACTTTAAAGTACATAGGACAGAAGGAATGGTGAACAAAACTATATGGGATGCCATTAAGGCAGTTATTAGAGGAGTGTTTATTAAATTACAAGCAGAACAAAGAAAAAAAGAAATGGAAAAAGAATAAAGAATTAAAGAAGAATTAAAAAGTAAAGAGAAAGAATGGAGAGAGAGAGAGAGGAGATAAGAAATTGAAATGTATAATTGATGATTTACAAAGACAGTTAAAGATACTGGTGATAAAAGAAATAGAAAACAAATTAAAATGCATAAAACAAAAGCACTTAAAATTGGGAAACAAAGCGGGTAGAATACTGGCAAGCAAACTGAGAAGAAAAAAAAGAAAATAATTTTGGAGATAAATTATAAGAAACAGTCACGGATCAGAAAGAAATTAAAAGATTGTATTAAGAATATTATGAGAATGTTTATAGAAATTCAGAAGAGAAAAGGGAGAAAACAGTAAGATATTTAACAGAACAGTAGATTGTTACATTAAATGAAGAACAAGAAAAAAGTCAAAAGGGGGAAGCAGACGAGGGCCTCTGGGACGCCGCGGGATGGTGCGCTGCGGGACCGAGGCATCCGCACCGCGGTGTACCGTCGGCACCCTGAAAGGAGCGCAAAATCAGTGCTCCTTTCAGAAGTCAGTGAAAG
>CM034708.1:2465523-2476540 GCA_020142125.1 Phrynosoma platyrhinos
TAAGTGCCTTCTTGAAGGTGTCTAGAGTAGTGATAAGATGGATCTCCTCTGGCAGGCTGCTCCACAACTTGGGAGCTGCGGCCGTAAATGAATTTTGGGAAGTCGTGCTAAGTCTGGTTTTATGGTGTTTCCAGATGTTCTGAGAGTGCAGGGTGGATTGTGTGGGGACAGGCATTCCTTCAAATAACTTGGGCCCAAGCCATGTAGAGCTTTAAAGGTAATAACCAACACTTTGTACTGTGTCTGGAAGCTAATTGGCAGCCAATGAAGAGCTTTTAACACAGGAGTAATGTGGTCTGACCTAGGTGTTCTGGTGACCAATCTGGCTGCTGCATTTGAACAAGTTGAATCTTCCGAACTTGGTACAGAGGTAGTCCCATGTAGAGCGTATTACAGAAATCCAAACAAGAAATTACCAGGGCAAGTACTACAGCTCCAAGGTCCTTCCAGTCCAGGTAGGGACACTGTTGGCGAATCAACCAAAGTTGATACCAAGCACTCCTGGCCATCGCATCCACTTGAGATGAAAACTGTAGAGATGAATCCAGGAGCACTCCCAAACTGCAAACTTTGTCCTTTAGAGGAAGTGTGATCCCATCCAGGACTGGATGACAAAGCTCCCTTCCCAGACTAGAGGCACCTATCATGAGCCCCTCTATTTTCTCTGGATTCAGCTTGAGTTTGTTTTCCCTCATCCAGCCCATTACCGACCCTAGGCAGGCATCCAGAGGAGCGATGCCATCCTTAGTCACTGCAACAGTCGGAGACATAGGACCTCTGCAGATAGAAGCCGCGGATTGGGACCGAGGCTGCCCCATGCCTCTGCCCCAATCCACTCTTTTTCTGGCCCTGGAAGGAGTGCTAAAATAGTGCTCCTTCCGCAAGGCATGGAAAGGGTGCCGGAAGAGGTGGCACACGCCTCTTCGGTGTTTCTTCCGGCTCAGCGTGTCTGGACGCTGAGCTGGAAGGACGTAATTGGAGCGCCCGATGTGTGGAATGGCAGGTGCTCCAATGACGTCCTTGGGAAGGGGTTGGGGCACCCGGAATGAAGCTGCCCCTCCCCTTCCTTGCCTCCAAGACAGCGCTTTGTGCCATCTGCAAAGGCCTATAGAGAAATAGAGTTGGGTGTCATCAGCCTACTGATAACACCGCGACCCATGTCTCTGGATGATCTCACCCAGTGCCTTCATGTAAATGTTAAACAGCATGGGGGATAGAATAGCACCCTGTGGGATGCCAGATGTCAGCTCTCTTCCCCAGCATCACCATATGAAATCTGCCCCAGAGGTAGGACTGGAACCACTGAAGAGCAGTGCTCCCAATATCTATCTCCCTCAGGTGTCTCAGAAGGATTCTATGGTCTATGGCAGGGGTAGGCAACCTTTCCCCTTTAAGGGCCAAGGGACTTCAGCTCCCAGAATCCCAGGAGCTATTGGCCAACATGGGATTATTGGCCAACATGGCTGAGTCTTCTGGGAGCTGAAGTCCCTTGGCCCTTAAAGGGGAAAGGTTGCCTACCCCTGGTCTATGGTATCGAATGCCACAGAGATGTCCAAGAGTACCAACAGGGTCACAGTTCCCCTGTCGATGCCCAGATAGAGATCATTGACTAAGGCAACCATGGTCGTCTCAACTCCGTATCCCGCCCTGAAGCCGGTTTGAAATGGGTCCAGATAATCAGTTTCTTCCAAGACAGCTTGGAGTTGGGAGTCAACTACCTTCTCGATCACTTTACCCAAGAATGGTAGAAGGGAGACTGGCCTATAGTTATTTTTTACCAGGGAATCAAGAGAGGGTTTTTTCAAAAGCGGTTTAACCACCGCTGATTTTAGATCTGATGGAAATTTTCCCTCCCCGAAGGATGCATTCATTATTAATTGTAGTAATGTTTTACTGCATCACCTCCCTGGGCAGTCAGCCACGATGGGCAAGGATCAAGAGGGCACCTTGTCTTCCTTACACTTCCAAGAAGCATGTCCACTTCATCGGCATTGACAAACTCAAAATGATCGTTTAACACAGTCCACAGAATCTCTGGACATCTCTCTTATTGGTTCTGTCTATTGAATGGTGGATTGACATATAGCTATATGCCAGTAATTTTATGAGTCAACTCTAATTTAGACTAAGATTAGAATCTGTGATTTAGGATTCACGTTTCTTCATAAATTCTTAATTTGCACAAACATTTTCAACATTGTCCAGGTAGATGCTGATGATTTCATTTATGATTTGAGTAAAAAACAAGGTTGCCACACATACAATCCTTAAAATAATTTCCCTACTAAACATCCATGCACAATGCACTAAACCCAGCAATTCCCCCCAAATCCATTAAGGAGTTTATCACACGGGGAGCCCCGTGCAGAAATAGTACTTTAAAGAGAAAAAAAAACTGCAAAAGCGGAAGCAATTTATCAACGGGATTTCTCTGTGTGATAAACTCCAATGCTGTTAAAAGGAGGTTAATCCAAATGGAAATTAGACAAAAACTGCTTCTTTTTACTTTTGGGATCTTCTGAAAGTAAAAAGAAGCAGTTTTTGTCTAATTTCCATTTGGATTAACCTCCTTTTAACAGCAACGTCGTCTGAAAAAACACCCGCTTTTGTGGGTTTTGTTTAATTTAAAGCCCCGTTTCTGCATGGGATTTCCCCCATGTGAAAAACTCCTAGCAGATTAGTCCTGGACTGGCATGAAAATGTTCAGGATGTTGATCTATGTATCAATACCAAGGTTTGCCTAAATCAGTTGCTAGATATGAATTCAAAAGCAAGATAAAATCAGAAATCTAGAATGTTTGTAGAGGAGATACCCAAAGCAGTCAACAGATTGGCTCTGAACCTTGCTACAGTATTTGCTTTGATCCTATCAGATGACCCACCAATTTTGGGAACTCAATGATCATGAATGTAGATTTGAATAGCATAACACAGATAGATAGGCAGACCCCTAAAAGTTATAGCATGGATGTATTTATTTATGTTTCAACATATGGTGCCTGAAAGAAAGTTGACAACAGTAACACAAAGAACATGACATACAGAAATACTAAGCAAGATTATAGTGCAAGATGCAAGACTCCAGAATGGTCTAAAGAAGCATGAGTTCTCAACATAGAGCCCCTTGGTTTTGCCTGTAGTGGCCTCTTCCATGTCCGCTTGCTCCAGTTTCGGGGGGGGGGGTATTTATTGGATCATGATTTCTTGGATATGTGCTAGAGCTCTTTCAAACTTTTTTTTTATAATGGGGGAAAGGCATGGTTTGTTGCAGTGGTCCTATTAGTTGTGGGGTCAATTTCCTCTTCCTTTATTTCTCTCCCTTTTAGAGTTATAAATCAGCATGCTGTTAGTCATTATGATGGCATAAGTCAGATTTATGGTATCTAAGATATGTAGATGAAACCATACTACTAGTGGAAAGCTTCACAGACTTGGAACAATCACTAAAGAAAGTCAAAGAAGAAAGCACAAGGGCAAGCTTATTGTTGAACATAAAGAAAACAAAAATAATGACCATGGTAAATTTACCCAGATTCAACCTAGACAATGAGGAAATCCAAATAGTAAGAGTTCCCATACCCTCGATCAAACATTGATTAGAAAGGAGACTGCAGTCAAGAAATCAGAAGAAGACTAGGAATGGGAAGGGCAGCAATGAAAGAACTAGACAGGATCCTAAAGATATAGAATTGAGCACTAAAGTTAGACTCATCCATCTCATTGTATTCCCCATCACCATGTACAGATGTGAGTGCTGGACAGTGAAGAAAGCAGATAAAAAGAAAATCAACTCATTTGAGATGTGGTGCTGGAGAATAGTGTTGAGGATACCATGGATGCCCAAAAAGACGAACAAATGGGTTCTGGAAGAGATCAAGCCTAGAAGCCAAGATGACCAAATTGAAGCTGTTGTACTTTGGCCACATCAAGAGAAGGCATGAATCATTGGAAAAGACAATAATGCTGGTAAAGGTAGTAGAAAGAGAAGATGATGTGCCAGATGGATAGACTCAATTAGGGAGGTCACGGGCCTGAGTCTACAAGACCTAAGCAGAGCAATAGAGGACAGAAAGGCTTGGAGATGTCTCATCCATGGGGTCACCATGAATCGGGTCTATCTTGAGAGCAGCTAACAGCAATAACAACATTTTAAAAACATTTTTGTCATGGCCATTGGCTAGCACAATACATTTATTGATGATGATGATAATTTCATCTAAGCCATAACCTCCCTGTGAAAGTTGGAGACCACCATGCTCAGAAAGCCAACCAGCAACTTGACGTGACTTCTAATTAAACTGGGCATCTTCAACCCACAATGGCTACCATCAGAGTTGAGTTGGTCCTTCCCTCCTCTGTGTGACTTGGAGGTCACAGCCTGTTGTCTGAGTGCTTGCCCCTCCCAGTGCCATCACAATGCACCTGTCCTTCCAGGTGAGGTGTGTCAGTGATTGTGAATGCTGGTGTGGGTCAGCAGGCACCCAGCCAATCAGCAAGCGGCTTGAGTCCCAGGGAGGAAGGTGCATGGGCCATGTGGAGGAAAGGAAAGAAGGGAGCAGGGCAGCTGGAGGAGGCTGCAAGAGGCGATGGGAGACACAGAGGAGAAGTAGGGAAGGTGTCAAGTGGAACAGACCCAGAAGAAGAACAAGGGATATATTTGGCTGGCAACCTTGGACTTCTGAAAAGAATCAGGTGGTCATTTGGGCTGTCCTTGTATTGCAACAGATTAGCTTGCGCTGGGTGGATTTCCTTAGACATCGTTTTCTGTGGGTTTTCTGGGCTATGAGGTTGTGTTTTGGAAGAATTTATTCCTGATGTTTTGCCTCCATCTCTGGCTAGCATCTTCAGGGGGAGGGGATATATATACTGAACACATTTCCATGCCACCACCCTCTGAAGATGTCAGCTACAGATGCAGATGAAATGTCAGAAACAAATTCTTCCAAAACGTGGCTACATAGCCAGGAAAACCCACAGAAAACTATGGACACCGGCTGTGAAAGCCTTTGACTTTACATTTTCTGTAGCCAACCACTGGATCTTTAACCTCACCCTCCTTGTTGGAGTTGTGCTTTGAGTATTGGACTAGGGCACTGGAAAACCAGAGTTCAAATCTTTGTTCAGGCATGTAAACCACTTGGATGATCTTGGGCAAGTCCCATTCAGCCTCAGAGGAAGACAATGGCAAACCTCCTCCGAATGAATCTTGCTAAGAAACCCCTGGAAAGAGTCACAAGAGTCAGCTGAAAGGCACAGGACTACCTCAACAATGCTCCCCTTTTGGTAGCTTGAGTTGTCTCCTTTTTGTCTTCCATTTGGAAACACATTTAAAAGATGAATTACTCTTTTCCAATTTGCTCTAATTGAAAGGGATTTTTGTGCTTTCTCATAAGATTTGCCCCATAGGATATATGTTTTAGGCCAAATACACTGAAGGTACCAGATCCTCATGGATCATGAAAGCTAAATAGGCTCAGCCCTGGTTAATACATGATGGGAGACCACCAAGGAATCCCAGGTGCTTTAGGCTAGATTTCAGAGGATGGAATTGGCAAAAACCATCTCTGAGTATTCCTGGCCTAAAGAAACTCTGTGAAACTCATGGGGTCCCTAGAAAACAACAATCACCTTGAAGGCACACACACACACACATCTGTCTTGCCTTTGCAAAATTAGACACAGCCATGGAGTGCTGAAGCAGGAGGAACTGACTGTTGCTCAGCAAGCATGGCATGTATTTATGCTTCCTTTTTGATCCTTTTGGGATTATCGATATATCAGCAAAATCCCTGAACAAACAGAAGACAGAACCAATTTTGCAGGGCTTTACTTTTGTCACCTTCATGGCTTTTCCTTTTTCCTTCTCTTTCTAGCTATGGGTCCTAAGGCTAAAGCTGATCCCAAGGGAAAGGCAGCTCCTGCTAAAGGTGCACCGCCTGCTGCAGCCCAACCAGGCGGCGGCCCTTTCAGTAACATTCCTCCGAAAGTCTTATGGTCGATTATTGGGATGGTTGCAGTCATCAGTTTTGCTGTCTTGATTACAATGACCTATCTCTGTAAGTTTTTGATCCATCCACTAATGCAACACCCTACAATGAGGAGCTATCGAACCAGCCATACTGCCAATGGCTGGTGATGGCTTCCATGGCAGTAGAGAAGTGAATCTGCTCTGGATTTTAGTCTGAATTTCAAAGGATCATTCTAATAGGGGATTAAAAAAAAGAGAAAGGGAGGGAGGAGAAAGAAAGTAACAGCACCTTTAAGACTAGCAGCACCTTAAGACTAACTGATTTTTCACCCTCATGAGCTTTCATGGATATTAGTCCTTCAGATGCAAAACAGAGTGATAGGCAGCTGAAGGCCTGGGAAAGTGCAAGGAGGAAGAAGTACATCTCCAGAAGTACTGCCCCCATAGGGTGGAAGTACCGCCCCAGAAGTCCCGTTCCCCCTGGAAATCCCACCTCTGGCACAGGGTAACACCTGGGTACCTGCTCTAGCTCTAACTAGGCAAAGCACCTGCATCCCCATGGTTATATAAAACAAACAGCAGCCACCTGGTCCTACAGCAAAAGGCAAAAGTGAAAACAGACAACCCATATGTCATTATAAAATAGCACAAAACCCTCTTCAGCAAAACACAGTCCTGGCAGAACCAACATGGATTCTGACAGTAGGGGGTGCAGACTGCACTGGGTGACATCTCAAAGAGAGTTTCACTCAGTGTGCTGGTGGGATGGGGCTCCTTCAGTGTCTGGTAGCTTTGCTAGCTAGGTGGAAAAGTGAGTCCCCTCCCTTTCCTGCCTGGCCAGCAACTCCTCCAGACCCATAAAGGTCTATCACCAGTGGCTGCTGGCTGTTGAAGAGAGGAAAGGGTGTGTGTGTTAAAAATGATCCACACTCGGTGTCAAATACAGTTGCCCCTCCGTTCTCACAGACTTTGAGTCCGTGGTTTTACATATTCACAGAGAGGTGACCTCCATTTAAATCAATGGGGCACGCCCCATTCAAGCCTATGGGGCTTGAATACTTGCTAATCTCCATTTTCTCAGGGGGTCCGGAAGAGATTCTCCTGCAAAAACAGAGGGCCAACTGTATACTAGGTATCAAAAAGGGGGAATATAGATCTCTAAACTGATTTCTAAACTGAGAAACTGGAAAAAAAAGACTAACCAGGAAAGTACTTAGCAATACTACAAAAACTTATTTAAACCATAAATTGCATGTATTTACTATAATAATACAATTTTGGGCATCCAATGGAACAATGAAACTATATAAACCATTTAGAATATGATCATACAGTAAAAATATTGTAAAGTGACCATGATGTGAGGTATCTTATCTCTAAAGCTTAGCAAATTATCAAGGGGACAGTCAGAATGTCCATAATACAAATACAAGTCAGTTTAAAGAAGATATACAGTACATGTGGTTTATGATGTAAGTTTTATAAAACCAGAGTTCTGAAGATCCTGTGGCTTGAAGAAATCTTGGAAATAACTTTTAAAGACATAAGGTTTAGAAACGTATGGCTTCAAAGAACTTGAAGATTTTGATGTGAGTTTTGCAAGACCTGAGGTTTGAAAATCCTATGGCTTCAAAAATCTTGAAAATAATTTTGTTAGAATAATATGACTTCAAGAAACTTGGAGAGACAGTTATTTCCGTAATCCTTTATAACATTTCAAGAGGTCTTCATCAGTCCATGCCTTTACACTTCTTTTAGATTACTCATAACTAATCCCAAAATATTTTAATATATCTATGAAAAAACTCACACATTACAAAAGGTTTTAGTAATTCACCAAGAACAATAAAAATACAAGAAATGCAATACCTCACATTATGGTTACTTTATAGTTACTTTATTATTATAGGCAACACATGCAATTTATGGTTTAAATAAGTTTTTGTAGTATTGTTAAGTATCTGAATTTCCTGGTTAAGTCTTTTTTCAAATATACTAGATATGCCACTGATCCTGGCTACATGTCTGCTGCAGGATCTTGTCCTATGTTTCTGTTCACTTCCATTTTAATTTGGGGGGCATTTTTTAAAAAATAATCTTTTTTTACTTAAAATAAGACATAATTCACATCCATTCTATACACTACCCTTTCATGCAATACATAAATAACACCTACACCACATACACAGATACATGAAAAATAACACAGTACAGTAACCATAATACATCAAGATGCATTAATGACTTATGTTTGTACTTCTCAGCCTTGTTGAATTTAGTCGTTTTTTAAAAAATTGAGTTCCATAATATAAGTTGTAGTTTTTATTGTTATTGTCTATTCTAGTTTTATTGTTATTATCTATTCTTTGTTGCTCTCTATTTCAATAATCCCCCCTCCCATTTCCTCCCTTCTTGATAAATAAATTGATTGAGATACAGATTTCCAATATTTTCTTACTAAAGAACATTCTTCCTAAGCTTTTTTTTTTTTTTAGTGATTTCTTTTTCAAGTATTGGGTCATAATGCCCATTTGCATCATGTCTGCTAATTGTAACAGCCAGTCTTTATATGTTGGAATTTCTTCACTTTCCATTTCAAAGCATATAAAAATCCTTGTTGCAGTCACCATATATAATACCAGTCTCCAATTTTTCTTTTCAAATTCTTTTTTGAGGCCTGAAGTTATATGCAGTAAGAATGATTCTGGCTTCATGGGGAAAGAATTTGCAAATACACAAATGCACGCGTATTTCTTTCCAATAGATTCTGGCTTTACTACAATTCCACTACATGTGGAAGAAAGTTCCAAATTTTTTGGGGGGGGCATATTTGGCATTTTCTGAGTCCCTGTCCAAGAGTTCCTATGCACAAAATTGGTCCCCAGACCCACTGCAATTGCCCATCCCTGGTTTGAGTTTATCTATGTGCTGTGCATTTGTTGTGTGTATGAATGGGCAAGCCTAGGGGTGTGTAAGGTCAAGTACTTAGTCATGTAGAGGAGGTAGCTTAGCTGGGGATCTTCTGCATTTGTTCTTCCTTCATAAATCTAGATATCTCGTTGGCTTCCCAAAAGAAGCACCCTCTGGATGAGCCCATGAAAAAGCTGAGGAGCACAATGGCCATTGGGCTCCGAAGTCCTCAGCTCAACTACGAAAATCGTAAGTGGAAGGGGAAAGAGTGACTTGTTTCCAATCAGGTACACATGCACAGCCCACATTTTAGAAAACAAAACAGAAGAGAAAATGAGGGTTTGAAGGGGTATTAGAAAACTCTTTGACATGGCACCGTGGCTCAGGTGTGTTTGGGAACACTGTCAATCAAATAAATCAATAATTTTGTTTACCTCCTTTGCCCCCAAAAGCAGGACTCAAGGTGGCTTGAAGAACAAAAAGAGATGCAAGTAAAACCAGATAGAGCTCAAAATATACAAAAAGTTTGGATTAAAATAATACCAAGCTAACTACCGCATTAAAACCACATAAAACATAGATCCAGTATGAAAGCCCCTTGGGTGACGTTGGGCAAGTGGCAAACTTCCTCTGAATAAACTTTGCCAAGAAAACCCTGTTGATAAGTTTGCCTTAGGGTCACCATAAGTCTGAAATAACTTGAAGGCACACTGGAACAAGGCTGTCTTGGTACCGTATCCTGGTCTGAAACTAGATTGAACTTGGTCCACATAATTTGTTTCCTCCAAGAACAATGACATTGCCCAGGTACTGCACACTCAAGCAGCTTGCCCAGGAAAAGGACAGTCACAATGAGGTGGAAGTTAAAGTGGAATGAGACTCCTATAACTGTGTAGTGCAGACACACTGAGTCTCTTCTGCCCTCTTCTCCTTTCTGGGAAAAAAAACAACTTTGGAGAGGATGTAAAACCTCCTGCTAGTTCTAGCCTTTGGGGTTTTTTGTTGAAACTTAGGATGTGTGTCTTGCCTTTGGGAAAGTCAAGGAAGCTGGAGCTGAATATTTAAGCAGAGGCATGGATGGGAAAGGTAAGTAGGAGATGGAAATACTTCAGCTGACACTGGTCATGTTTTCAGCCATGAAGGTAGCAGACGAAGTTGTGAAGTTGCCCAACCACATAGAACAGGCAGAAAGGGACTACAATGAACGGAAAGTAAAATACCGTACGTATTTCTAATAACTTATCATAAATATTAGACTTAGAATAATATTTTGTTGTTGTTGTTGTTGTGGTATCCTCAAGGTGATCATGACTCATGGAGGCCCTGTGGATGAGACATCTCCAAGACCTCCTATCCTCCACTGCTCTGCTCAAGTCCTGCAAACTTAAGCCCATGCCCCCCTTGATTGAGTTTATCCATCTGGCATGTGGTTTTCCTCTCTTTCTGCTACCTTCTACCTTTCCTAGTATCATTGGCTTTTCCAATGAGTCATGCCTTCTCATGATGCGGCCAAAGTACAACAGCCTCCATTTGATCATCTTGACTTCCAGGGAGAGTTCAGCCTTGATTTGTTCAAGGACCCATTTATTTGTCTTCTTGGCCATCCAGGGTATCCTCAGCACTCTTCTCCAGCACCACATCTCCAATGAATTCATTTTCTTCTTATCTGCTTTCTTCACTGTCCAGCTCTCACATCCATGCATGGTGACAGGGAATACAGGGGTTTGTATGGTTCTGACATTAGTATTCAATTGTATATCTTTACTCTTTTGGATCTTCTCTAGCTCTTTCATGGCTGTCCTTCCCATTCCCAGTCTTCTACTCATTTCTTGACTGTAGTCTCCTTTCTGACACAAGTTATTGGGGACTCTTTAACTATTTTGATTTCCTCATTGTCTAGGTTGAATTTATGTAGATCCTTCGTAATACCGTAAGTATTTCTAATACACTGCAAGGTTGGTGGCTTTTGTGTCACTGGAGTGTTGAATGCATCCAGGTTTTAGCTTAAATTTTAAAAGAGGAATGTGTTTTTTGTCAGGGGAGGAAGGGGGTAATGCACATCACCTTGGACAGCTCCTGTAAAGTTTTGACAATGGACCTTATCCCACGGTGCCAAAAGCAGCAAGAATCCACTAAGAA
>CM034708.1:2476640-2497636 GCA_020142125.1 Phrynosoma platyrhinos
CATTTCCTAATGTACAGGTTGGGTATTCCTTATCAAAAAATCCAAATGCTCCAAAATACAACACTTTTTTTCAAGGGTGGCTGAGATAGTGACATATTTACTTTCTGATGGATCAGCGTACACATACTTTGCTTCATGCACAAAATTATTAAAAATATTGTGTATAATATTACCTTCAGGTAATGTGTGTAAGGTGCATATAAAACATAAATGAATTTCATGTTTAGACTTGTGTCCCATCTCCAAGTCACCACATTATGCAAATATTCCAAATTCTGTAAAAATCTGAAATCCAAAACACTGCTGGTCCCAAGCATGTCAGATAAGGGAGACTCAATGTGTATTAGAATAAATGATACATTTAATAAGGACAAGCTGTATTTCTGCAAGGAGAAATAACAGAATGCAATGGATTAGCCAACTTATCCATATCACAGAGATAAGTTAGACTGAGGTCCAAAACACACAGCAGAAATAATCCAGTTTGAGATCTCTTTAACTGCCCTGGCTCAATGCTAGGGAATTCTGGGAACTGTAGTTTTGTGAGACATTTAGCCTTCTCTGTCAGAGAGCTCTGTTGCCACAAGAAACTACAGTTACAAGGATTCCTTAGCATTGAGCCAGGGCAGTTAAAGTGGTCTCAAACTGGATTATTTCTGCAGTGTGTTTTGGATCTGAGTGAGTGACTCACCTCTGGTTACTGAATATGGATTTGAAGCCAGCAAGGGCCCAGTATAGTATCTTTTGCATTACGATCTTCTTTTTGCACTCTCTTGTTCTCAGTCGCCCTTTTCAAAAAAGGTGCAAGGTCTTCTGGTGGCTGGCAACTTTTTGGGAAAAATCTCTACTATATTTCGAAGGGACAAAAGACCTGGTATGATGCTGAGAACTTCTGCATGTCCAGAGATTCCCACCTCACCTCCATCCTCAGTGAAGAAGAGCAGGTATTAAACTTTGTTTTCTTTCTCTCCTGGTTCCTCAAGAAACTGCTCCATCTTCCTGTCCAACCTCTGCTCTTTCTATCATCCCGCACAAATATTTCACAATCTCTAACCAGTGCTGCTGGGATGGCTTCCTAGTCACCCATCACAAAACTCTTGTTTGCAGGATTAATGCAATGTTTAGCAAATTGCAGCTCAAGCTACTCATGGATTTCATAGACCTCATCAGTTTGGAGCAGGGGTGGGCCATTGTTGGAGGTAGGAGACCTTGGGAGGCTGCGCTAGTGAAGGGCAATGGAAGGAGTGGGGTGGCTAATAGGATTACATTGCAGAGTTCACTAAGTTCTGTTCTAAGGCTGGCATACAGTCTTTTAATGCATTTTTAACAGTCATAAATTGTTTAATGTGAAATCAAAGGCTTTTATGGCCAGCATCCATGGTTTTGTTTTTTTTAGGCTTTTTCAGGCTATGTGGCTATGTTCCAGAAGAATGTATTTCTGACGTTTATTCCCAACAACTATTGAGTCAGAATGCACAGGGAAGCCATTGAAATCCACAAACACCTAGACAACTTCATCAGGAAAGAAGAAACACTTAAAGTAAACAAAGTTTGGCTATCAGTCCTGAAAAACACCAAAATCAAGACCCAGAATGTGCAAATGACAACCACCCAGGCTCAGGGATTTTCCCAACAGACAATGAATCAATAATGAAATAGACACAATGCCTCCTTGCATATCCTCCCACCCTGAGGCCTTGCCATTCAACAACAGAACAACACACAGATTAACATGCAAATCACATCCTCCCATCCAAGGGTCACACAGTATATATATACCCCAGTCACGTCCATGCCAGCACTCTCTGAAGATGCCAGCCACAGATGCTGGAAAAACATCAGGAATAAACTCTTCTAGAACACGGCCACATAGCCCGAAAACCCCACAAAAAAACCCATATATTTTTTAAACTATACATTTATACTTTTATTAATAATTTCATATTTTAATTTGTATTGTTTTAAATACATTTAAACTAACATGGCTGTTCAGTCACAATAATTACAGACTAAAAATCACATTAAAAACATTAATTTACTATGGTTTTAGAAAAGCAGTTAGAATAAAACAACAACGATAAAAATACCAACACCAATACAGCATGTCTCCACTAGAAGACCTTCTGCAAATGACAAGCAGCCCTCCAAGGCCTGGGCAAACAAGAAAGGTCTTTCACCTGCTGGCAGAAAGAGCAAAGAAGTGGCCAAGAGAGCTTTCTATGGAAGGGAATTCCACAACCAAGAAGCAGCCGCAAAGGGCTTCTCTACAGTGGGCAGAATAGTCTAGACCAGGGATAGGCAACCTTTTTGAGCCTAGGGCCAGCTTGCTGTCCCTCAGACAACTGGGGGGGCCGAAGCACCAAAAATAAATAAATTAAAATTAAAATTTAAAATTAAAAAAAAATTACATTTTTTAAAAAAATATGCATGCACACTCTCTCAGCCCCAGAAAAGCCATGGCAAAACCCCTGTGGAGATTTTGCCAAGAAAACCCCAAGAACAAGTAATAACAACAATAATCAATATCATCATGGCGGGCGGTGGTGACGGCATCCGGCCCCCGGGCCTTAGGTTGACTACCCCTGGTCTAGACTACTCCTGGAGTATTTTGGCCCTGGAGCTGCCCTAGATTCCACTCATTATCTCTGCACTTAGTAGTGACACCGGGTAGCTGTCTACACATGTGTCCCACTATGCTACCCACGGCTGCTAACATGTGTCATCCCTTATAAAATAAAAACTGAGGTGCCCAGTATCAATTGCTTAGCTGGACAACTTGTGACTTCAGGGAGCGACTCGCAGCAGGGCCACTAGGTGGTACAGCTGCATGTGTAGACAGCCAGCTGGTGTCACTGCAAAATCTGGAGCAAAAGTTGTGAGTTCGATCCCAGAGGGCTCTGGGTTGACTCAGCCTTCCATCCTTTCATAGGTCGGTAAAATGAGGACCCAGCTTGTTGGGGACAATTGGTTTATGGATTGTAAACCACCTAGAGACTGCCTAGTTCAGACTGAAGTGGTATAGAAATGTAAATGTTATTGCTGTTGCTATTGCTGAGTTTCTAAGCACCATTTTTAGGGAGGGATGAAGTGGATTTGGTGCAGAACTGGCCTCGCATCATGAAGGCAGTCTGCACTGGAATCAGAGATTTGGCCCTTTGTTGTGTAGGCAGGTTACAGTGAAAGCAGGGGGAAATTGGTTTAAGTGGCCCATGTAGATACACCCTGAGAAGGTTGACTCCTGTGTGCCTCCTGAATTACCTTTGATGCCCATTGACAAAGGTTTTTATGGCAGCTTACAACAAAGGAGAATATAAAACACAAAACCTAAATTCAGCACAGAACACCGGGGGCAGAGGACGGAACATGACAGAATGGGGCTGGACACTTGGACTGAATGGCCCTGGGGGTCTCTTCCCACTCTAGGATTCTGTGATTCTAAATATAATAAAGCTTCTAGCAGCACCAAAAATGTCACAGACCTTAAAACTCATATTAGGGGCTTGTCCAGAATCAAAAATAGTCTCTGGAAGCATCAGGAGTTTCCAGTTCTTTTTTATTTGCTTTTGCATGCATATTTCCAGGTTTGCATCCAAATTCTTTTTGGAAATATCCTGGGTTTCCCTCACTCCCCCTTCCCTCTTCTTCCCACTCCCTCGCTCACTGATCATCTATCACATCTCGATTCACGCAACATTTCAGAAAATGGATTTTCACCCATTTCCACTGAGCCTTCTTTATTATTATTCAGGAGTTATAGTCAAGGTGCTAAAGTGCCTTAGCAAAATCACATGAGTCAAGTACTAGGATCATTTTACTCTGGTGCAAACTTTCCCCTCTTCCCTCTGTTTAATAATCTGTGTCCCAGAAACAAAATAAGCTGTCTTAGCTAGTTCTGAGGTAATACAAATAAATAGCTACTTAGAAATACATTTCATTTTGGAAAACACTGGGTTATTTTAAAAATGATCTGGGAAATAGGAATCGTGATGCCCTTTGTTATTTTGGAAGTTCCCAGGAAATACTTTGGGATGAAGGAAAAATCATGTAGAGCTCCAAACTAAAATTGGTTTGTACAGGGAAGAAAACCAAACCAAACCTGGAGCTTTTAGAGAGTCCCCTGCCGCAAATCTGGAGAGTGATGATATGAGATGATATATCGGTACCTGGACTGCAAATCCTGTGCCGTAAAATTTTGTCTTCTTTCCTTCAGAACTACATCAACTCTCAGCTCAAACGCTCTACCTGGATTGGCCTTTCAGATGAAGAGGTGGAAGGTAGCTGGGAATGGACGGATGGCTCCAATTTAATCATACAGTGAGTCTGCCAAGGCATGTCCAGGAGGTTACAGAATCATAGAATCCTAGAGTTGGAAGAGACCACAAGGGCCATCCAGTGCAACACCATTCTGCCATGCAGGAACTCACAATCAAAGTACCCCTGACAGATGGCCATCCAGCCTCTGCTTAAAGACCTCCAAAGAAGGAGACTCCACTATACATTGAGGGAGTGTGTTCTACTGTCAAACAGCTTTTACTGTCAGGAAGTTCTTCCTAATGTTGAGATGGAATCTCTTTCTCTTGTTTGAATCCATTGCTCTGGGTCCTAGTCTCTGGAGCAGCAGAAAACAAGCTTGATCCATCCTCAATATGACATCCCTTCAAATAGTTAAACTGGGCTATCATATTACATCTTCTCCAGGCTAAATATACCCAGCTCCCTAAGGTGATGCTTCTAAATATTTATCCCCAAGTACTTTCCTGAAAAAAAAAAATTACACAGCCTTTATTCTATGGTGACCAACTTGCGGGTGCATTGGGTTGAAGTTACGGGGGGAAGAGGAATGAGGACATTGCCCCCCAAATAAGAATTCTGCTTCCCCAATTACAGACATCTACATTGGGCAGAATACTCTGGGCTGCTCCCAAAGTATTCTGGCTTGAAGCTGCCCTGGATTCCCTCTGTTATTTCTGCATTCTGGAGCAATGCGAGTTGCTCCTTCTGAGGTACAAATTAAGGTGCACAACATCAGCCATATAGCTGGGCACCTTGTTATGACCTCAAAGGGAACAATTCATGCCTGCAGTAGTGGTGCCAGGTGGCACAGAGGGACATGTGTAGACAGCTGCCCAATGTCACTCTAGAGTGCTTTGGTTTTCCTGGAAAATCCAGAGCAAAAGACAAGTTATTTTAAAACAAGTTTAAGGCAGCAATGACCAAGTTTCAATGTGGAACTGCCTTCTTGTCATGGAGGGGTGACATGATAGCCGTGTTTAAATATTTGAAAGGATAGCATATTGAAGGTGGAGCAAGCTTATTTTCTGCTGCTCCAGAGACTAGGACCCGAAACAATGGATGCAAGCTGCAGGAAAAGAGATTCCACCTCAACATTAGGAGGAACTTCCTGACAGTGAGAGCTGTTTGGCAATGGAAAATACTGCCTCTGAGAGTGGTGGAATCTTCTTCTTCGGAGGATTTTAAACTGAGGCTCGGTGGTCATCTGTTGCATGTGCTTGGATTGTGTGTTCTTGCATGGCCAAAAGAGGTTGGGCTGGATGGCCCTTGGGATCTCTTCCAGCTCTATGATTCTATCATTCTAAGGCAGTCTACAGTCAAATTGTGGCTTTGGCCCTGTATTGTGCGGACAGGGGGATGTGAAGATGGGGGGAAACTGGTTTAAATGCAGAGAGCAAGACATTGAAAATTGTTTACACTGAGAACTCTCCTCTTTGCTATGTTTATATTATGCAATTGCAGTAATTTCAAACTCCAGTTGAAGTTTAAAAATAGAGTTTAGCAATCAAAAGCAAAGGAGCAGGCAGAATGACCCAGGGAATGGAAAGGCAGGTAGATGGGATGGAACCCCATTGGTTAATTCCCAAACACAGAAGGCTCATTGACTCAGCTGTTGAATGGTGAAATAACAGATAGGTAAATCCAGTGGATTCAATGCCTTTACAGTTGTGCCCTCCCCATTTGCAGACTTTGAGTCCACGGTCTTGCTCTTCATGGGTAGGACAAGTGGCTATATTTAAAATGGCAGTGTGTGCCTGCTCATGGCTTGGTGTGCCATGGGCACACACGCCGTTATTTTCAGTGGAGTCAAATATTTGTGAGCTGCCATTTTCACAGGTGTGTGTGTCCAGAATGGATCCCCTGCAAATTGGGAGTTGGAACTGTCAATAAATTTTAGGACAAATAGGGTGTCATGGACCACCCTAGCTTTGTTTTATGATGAGGAGTGAGGGTTTCTTGGAGTTTGGCTTTCCAGAACAATACACCAATCCAACTGGACTCCTGTTGACTCCCTGCCCCCCTTTCAATGGTTTACATTTATCTCCAGACTTATGTCACAGACCGGCTTATCCTTGTCTTGTGACTGGGAGTGAAATTGTCCCAAAATAATGCATGCAGTCCTTTGCAACAGGATTCTTCCTCCCTCTGGCAAGCATTCTTCTGCTGCCTTTATTTCGAAGGTTGTTTCCAACAATGCAACCCATGGTTTCTTTGTCTTAGATTGTATATTATTTTGATTATAAATTAGATTCTGCTAAAATAAATAAAAATTAATCTAGACAATTATACCCATTTTTTAAGATTTTGTGAAGTTGAAAATGTGGGGTCATTGGGCTGCACTATGTCCTCCCCACCAGTCTCATTTTCCACGTGCACTCTCAATCTTCTCTATGTTTAATGGGAAACCTTGTCCCCTTAGGTATTGGTCCAGTGGCCATCCCAAGTCCTCATGGGACTATGGCGAAGAGGAGAAAGATTGCACTTCCATAGAGCCTTTGTCTAGTGGGCCTAACTGGAGTGAAGCCAACTGCCATGAACTGAAACGATGGGTGTGTAAGGAGAGCCTTGAAATCAAAAGACCATGAAGCCGGCCCGACCCTTTAACCTGAAACAACACTAGAAGACGGAATGTTTTTTTTTTCATTTCAGTGTCAAACCCCATGGGAAATCTACTCATCACAGAATAAACAAGGATGTACTCTTGGAAGCTGGCTTCATTCCTTCATCACCCTGAGAGTGAGAGAGATGGGAGGGATTGGGTCGATAGGGGCATTTCCAGGTCTTTCCCCCCATTGTGACTTTTCTGTGATAAGGTGAAAACAATGTAGAAAAAGATGCAAACAATCAGCTCTCCATATCCATGGATTCTTTAGCCACAGATTCAAGCATCCACAGCTTGAAAATATTTTAAAAATATATAAATTTCAAAAAGCAAACCTTGATTTTGCCATTTTATATAAGGGGCACCATTTTAAGATGACATTGTATTTAATGGGACTTGGGGAGTCCTGGAGCCAAACCCTAGCAGATACTGAGGACCTACTGTACTCCCATCCAGTTGTGCATTCGATTTCACATCCACATCTGCACTCAGTTGTGCAATATTACCAATCAGCACGAAGGCTGTAGAGCACATAAATGCATAACTCCACATGTGGAGATTTAAACGAACGACTTAGGGAGTTGGGGATGTTTAGCCTGGAGAAGAGAAGGCTGAGAGGTGATATGATAGCCGTGTTTAAATATTTGAAGGGATGTCATATCGAGGAGGGAACAAGCTTGTTTTCTGCTGCTCCAGAGACTAGGACCCGAAACAATGGATGCAAGCTGCAAGAAAAGAGATTCCACCTCAACATTAGGAGGAATTTCCTGACAGTAAGGGTGGTTCGACAGTGGAACACACTCCCTCGGAGAGTAGTGGAGTCTCCTTCCTTGGAGGTCTTTAAGCAGAGGCTGGATGGCCATCTGTCAGGGATGCTTTGATTGGGATTTCCTGCATGGCAGGGGGTTGGACTGGATGGCCCTTGTGGTCTCTTCAAACTCTATGATTCTATGATTCTATGAAATTCTAATGTAGCTTCTAGGTTTTTGGGAGGGGTTGATTCAGGCTTCTTAAGGGAAGCTTCAGAAAACTCCCTGGTACACAAATGGCTTGCAGGCTTAGTCTAAATCTACCACCATGTATCAGATAATAAAAAATGAGAATATCACTGGCAAAAGTGACAGAGATCTATCCATAGAAGGTGGGCCACCCATGGCTACTGTTAAGAACAGTTATATTTCATCTTTGGAATTAGAGCTTTATCACATTACAAACAAACCCAGCAGGCAAGCATAGAGACTCGTGTTTTTCTTTCTTCGCATGACTTTGAATCACTTTTGTTCTCTTCCAGTGATAAAAGTGTTGGAGAAGGTTGTAAAAGTGTCTCTTTTGCTAAGCTGGAAAAATCTGTTTGGCAAAAGGGACACTTTTATGGCCCTCTCCCACACTTTTACATCCAAAAGAGAATCAAAGTGCTTAGACATCATGTAAAAAACAGAAAGAGAAACACGCTTCTCTCTGCTTGTCTGCCAGGTTTGTTTTGTAATGTGATAAGGCTCTTAAAGGCAGGATGTCAGGAAACATAGTACCTTAGGAGATTACAACATATGGCTTTTAAACTATGATTAGAACCAAGAAAAAATGGCTTAATGATATTTATCACACAACGTGTAGCTGGTGCATCCCTCAAGTGCATTTAGGGTATCCCTTTTCATTGACAGTGAAAACCCATCAATGAGTTCTCAATAGTACAAGTCTCAGGTGGGAAACCTTGCTTCACATTATTGACAGTCATGTTGTCCCAGTGTCCCCTCCCCTCCATCTCCTGTTGCTATTCCCAAACAGCCTGATGACCTTATTTTTCTTTGTATCTCTTCTGTCTCTCTTTCCCAGCCCCTCAAATTAAACTGCAGTAGCAGAGCTCTGGAATTGTGAGGCACCCACACTCTGGCATAGTAGACTAAAGACCTTGTAAAACTAGAAATCCCAGGATTCCACAGGATGGAGCTATAGCACTTAAAGTGGTGTCAAACTGCATTATTTTGACAGTGTAGATGCACCCTAAGATTAAACTAAACCCAAAACATCAACTGAAGACATTAAAGGAGCATCCAAATTATGGTTCCCACTTTGGAAGAGTGCTGAGGATCCCATGGACAGACAAAAGGACAAACAAATGGGACTTAGAACAGATCAAGACAGATATCCCTAGAAGCCAAGATGACAAGATTTAGCAGGGCTGCAGAAGGGTGGCACAGAGCCACCCCAGGAAACGGCAGATCGGAGCCGTAGCTGCCGCATGCCGCAGCCCCTATCCTTCCTTTTGCCACCCCAAAAAGAGTGGCAAAATGCTGCTCCTTTCAGAGGTGGCAAAAGGGTGCCCTAAGAGCCAGTGCGCGGTTCTTTGTCACCCCTTCTGGTGCAGTGTGTCAGACTGCTGTGCTGGGAGGGTGTCAGGACACCCTCGGTGTGGGGTTGGGGCAGCTGGTGTGTGGCTGCCTTGCCCTATCTCTGCCTCCAGGCTGGCCCTTTGGACTGGTCTGTAGAGGCCCATTGACTGTCGTACTTTGGACACATCATGAGAACGCATGAATGGTTGGGAAAGACAATAATGTTAGGAAAGGTGGAGGCAAGGAGAAAGAGAGGAAGGCCCCATGCCAGATGGATGGAGGGATTTTATTAAAGAGACCATGAATATGAGTTTGCATGAGCTGGGCAGAGCAGGAGAGGACAGTAAAGGGGGCCTGGAGGTGTCTCATCCAGAGGGGAACTGCCATGGGTTGAGACCGATGTGAAAACAGTTAACAATAACAAAAATATATTTTTCAGCTCCGTTATGACAACTAGCACATTTACAAGCATGTCAACCCTTAATAGACACAATCTCATTTAACAGCTATCAATACCGTAACAGTATAACCCATCATCCCTGCTTCGGCAGAACAGGCCTGGCCAGATGCAGTGTCTCAGTGCTGTTCTGAGTCAACCTTGTCGAGTCCATAGTTTATACAACAGAATATAACCTTATACTATAAATCCCATGTACAAATCCCATCAATATCATGTCTCTAACTCAGACCAATGTCATAGTAAAAGGAATCCCATGGATACATTTCTGACAAAAAGAGAGAGATTTAGGGCAATCAGTGACAGAGAGAAGGCCAGTTAAGAAGGGAGGAATGAATAAAACCTGAAAAGGTTTGGGAAGCTGGGAATGTGGATAGAGTTCAGGGAGTTTCATGTTTAACTCAATTGTTATACAATACGGAGATTATTGCACTGCTCAAACAACCCAGTTTACCTCTTTCGAATTGAAGTCTAATTTGGGAGGCAACCATGTCCTATCGCAAGGATTTTGCCATCAAAGCCACTGGGTGAGTCCAACTCAGTTGCAGCCCAGGTCCCCGGCGCGCTTCAGAGACCATTATTTCAAGTTGGAAAGCTCCTTGTTTCAAAATAAGGCTACCGAAGCGTGCTGGGGACCTGGGCTGCATCTGGGCTGGACTCGCCTGGTGGCTTTGGTGGCAAATTCCTTGCAATAGGACCTGACTGCCTCCCAAATTAGACTTCAGTTCAGAAGAGGTAAATTGGGTTGTTTGAGCAGAGTGATAAGGTCTTACACTACTGGCTTTATTGTTACAACAGTGCCTGCCTGTTTTTGCTGAGGAATTACAAAGGAGAATGGGTCATGAACCCAGTGATCAACACAGCCACTTGTTCAGTACAGAGACCACCCTGAGGACCAAGTACCAGATCCAGGGAGGGTAAAGGGGCAAGGACAGTGATGGGAGGATAAGGGTTGGGATTATGAGGCCATTGTGGGTGCAGATTTCCATCACAAATGGAGCACTGAGCAGGACAGTGTCTGGATGGTGCTGCTCTGTATTGTGCGACCCATGAGAAACAGAACAGAAAAACTGGAAAGCATGTATCCACAGTGGAAGAATGAAGGAGACAAAGGAGTTTATCACATGGGGGAAATCCCGTGCAGAAACGGGATTTAAAAGGTGGGGGAAACCTGCAAAAGCAGGCAGATTTTCACACACATTGCTGTTAAAATGGGGTTAACCCAAATGGAAAGTAGTCAGAAACTGCTTCTTTTTACTTTCAGGATTTTCCAAAAGTAAAAAGAAGCAGTTTCTGACTACTTTCCATTTGGGTTAACCCCATTTTAACAGTGACATTATCTGAAAATCTGCCCGCTTTTGCGGGTTTTTCCCAATTTAAAACCCTGTTTCTGCATGGGATTTCCCCCATGTGATAAATTCCATAGTCCCATGTTCTGTACGATGGTAATTTCTTAAAAAGCCCAATGTGTTTTGGCTGTATCACCAACTGGCTTTCTTCAGGGGGAATTTTCAGAAATTTCTGGAGTTGCAGTCTGCACTCTTTATAGAGAGACAGGGTCAAAATGTGTAGAGCTTTTTAGGAAATATAAGTTTTTCCCCTTCTCACACCACATGAGAGTTTGCCTAATCCTCTGTGATGTCTCTTTAAATGCAAGGGAATCCTGTAGCACCTTTGAGACTAAAAGGGTGTCACTGGGGGGGGGGGTGCTAGAGGTACGGACTGCATCAGGTGACACCCTAAGGGCAAGTGGCACCACTGCTCTCCAAACATCTGCCTTTCGGCAGAAATGAACTATGTCTTTTGCCTGCCTCCCTTTAAATGTTGGGGCTCAGAGGAAGAGATAGTGTGAATGTAGTGAAGCTCAGTGGGAGGAGAAAGGAGAGGTCTCAGGTTTTTTGTATTTTTTAAAAAAATATTAACAATTTTAAACTTTAAAATTTAAAAAAATATTCTTCTGAAATTTCCTTTAAAAAGATCACATATTTTCACTTTAACCACATGATACTATGTATGTGTAAATACATTTAGGCTGTGCATTTGCTATTGTAATTTAAAGGTATAATTTTTAGTTTTGTTAGTTATTTATGTCACAACTATTGCCATTACAGTCAGTGATATTTGGGAATTCTGATTTATGAGTAACATTAATACAAAACAAAACAACAACACACATTACTAAGGACTCTGTATGGTGTGGTATGTGAGGAGGTCAATGGGGGGTTGACACCATGAGTTACTGCACTGGGAGACACCAACCCTAGTGATGCCATTGGAGTCTTAACTGTGTGAAAGAAGTTGTAGCATGAACAACCAAGTCTACAAAAGCTCACGCTACAACTTCTTTTGCCTAGTTTGTCTCAAAGGTGCTACAAGATCACCTTGCATACTGATATTTCCAGACTAACATGGCAATATCTCTGAATTCTTTTTAAACAAGGGATCTTCAACCCACAATGGCTGCCAGCCAGGTGGTTCTTGTCTCCTTTGTGTGACTTGGAGGTCACAGCCTGTTGTGCTAGTGCTTGGGTCTCCAATGGGATGGAGGTGACAACAGCTCTTGGAAAACAATGGGGAAATAAAAGGGTTGGACCACGGAGTGTACCTCCCCTGAAAATATTGGGCAGCTGGACAGGACAGCATCTGGATGGTGTTGTCCTGAACTGTATGACCCATCAGAAACCAACCAGCAACCTGTGTAACTTTGCATAAAATGGGACCTCTTCAACCCACAATGGCTACCAGTAGAGTTGGGGTGGTTGTTCCCTTCTTTGGGTGACTTGGGAGGTCACAGCCTGTTGTCTTGCAGTGCCATCACAATGCACCTGCCCTTCCAGGTGAAGTGTGTCAGTGATTGTGAATGCTGGTATGGGTCAGTAGGGGCCCAGCCAATCAGCAAGCAGCTTGAGTCCCAGGGAGGAAGGCGCATGGGCTATGTGGGGTCAGGAAAGAAGGGATCAGGGCAGCTAGAGGAGGCAATGGGAGACGCAGAGGGCAAGTACGGAAGGTGTCAAGTGGAGCAGACCCAGAAGAAGAGCAAGGACAATCCCTGGACTATAACCTGGAACTAAAAAGAGGAAAGAGAAGTAAAAGGTATGGTGACCCACTCTGCCTCCTGTCTGTGTCATGAACCGAGGTTCTTGGTTGTTCTTTTGGTCCAGAGAGAAATTCAGCCACCCTAGACAATAGGACTTTCAACAAAGAGACATAGGAAACCAGATCTGGGTTTATACACTTTGCATGTAACATTTATTGAGACACAGACACAGAGACACCTGAAACAATCATTTCTAATATCAGATACTCAATATAACAAACACCTTAAGTATCAAGAGCTCTTTTCATTCACTCACACATTCATACTCATGATCCTTCACTGGAAGTTGACCAAGCATCTTGAAACAAATATGTTTTGCTGGTCACCATGGGTTTCAGAACAATTCAGTTCTTTGGACAAGTTTCAGTACATTCTGTGTGTGCTGGATCTCACTTGATCATACCAACATATTTCATTCATGTTCAACAGATTGCATTGTCCTGGTTATGCCTGGTCCGCATCTCCGCTCTTGGAGCCAAGTTTCACCCATTCCTCGCTTCCACCATCCAGGTTCCTTCTTCAACAGTCCCTTGTGCGGCAACCATTTCATTTGGTTCTTTCAGTGCCTTGTCATTCCAGGAACTCATTTGTCCTCCACACATTTCACATATTCAGCCATTCTCTCACATCTGTCCTTCTCCTGGTAGATTCCCCTAGGCAATGCCTCAAAGTTTCCCTTTCAGATTGTTTCCCTCTTGCCTTCCACGAACACTTTTCTCCCAGATATTTATTTCTTTAAAGTTTAACTGATGCTAGGATTCAGACCCATTGCCATGTCAGTTAGGAATATCAGTATGCAATGGGATCTTATAGCACCATTGAAACTAAGGAGATTACTGCATGGGGGCGTTTGCATTGTAATTGCGCAATTTCTTTCACATGATTACAAAGAAAAAAAAAAAAAGCAAAGCAGCTTATTTATATACCGCTTCATATCGCACATGGGATGTCTAAGCGGTTTACAACTGTGAGCTGATTGCCCCCCAACAAGCTGGGTACTCATTTTAGCGACCTCGGAAGGATGCAGGCCTGAGTCAAGCCTCAGCCCTGGCTGGTATTGAACTCGCAGCCTTGTGGTTTATGAGTGAGTGGCTGCAGTACAGGCATTTAACCACTGCGCCATTACAACAGTAGCAACACCACTATTGTTTCTGCATTACTTTTCAATAGCATAACAGTCCTTATTTTATTATGAATGTTTCCAGTCTCTGTTTTCAGCACAATGTACATGACATCAGCCTCCACTCCCTTTTCTTCCTGGTTTGCACATGCATTAATTTTTTTCCTTCCAAAATCTTGCAATGATGAGATTAGCGTTGTAATCATGAGATTCTTTAGGCAATGTATTTACAGTAATTCACAATTGCTGAGTTCCATGTTGTTTTAATTTTGAAATCCACTTATTGCAACCCAAACTATATTATCTGAACTATGATAATTACCATTATTATTATTATTATTACACTTTATTTATATAGCGCTGTAGATTTACACAGCGCCGTACATACAATCAATAAAATAGATAAAAATAGATGAAAATAAGCCTGCCAATGGCGTACATTCTACAAAATAATAAAATAATACATATTAATACAAAGGAGAAACAAATTAAAAAGATCAGTTCCTTCACTAGAGCCTTGTGCAATAATCTCCAAAGCGAACAAAAGAAGTTGTAGCATATGCTTTCGTAGACTTGGCCTACTTCCTAGATGCATCCGAAGAAGTAGACCAAGCCTATGAAAGGTTATGCTACAACTTCTAGTTAGTCTCAAAGGTGATGCAAGATCACTTTGCATACTGATGCTAGGATGTGCTTTTCCCCCATCTGTGTCTAGTTTGGAAGGGTGTTTCTGCATAAGCTGAAACATGCAGCAGATTTGTCTGCATTCAGAGTCATAAGCAGCAGAAAGGGAAACAATTAGCTGTTCCTTAGTAGCTGTCCATTGTTGGTGGTCCCTTCCCAACAGGGTTGCCAGAGGGGTCTTGGTTAATGGTGTCAAAATACCAGAATCAGCAGAAGACGGAGGCCTGATGGTGAATTTCTCCCTTGCTGTGACACCTTCATGTTTTTTCTTCTTCTTCTAGCCATGGGTCCCAAGGGCAACACTCCCAAAAAGGTAGCCTCAAAGGCATCCAAACAATCAGCTGCAGAACCAGAAGAGGAAGACTATTTTGATTTTTCAAAGTATAATCCTTTCAATCGTATTCCCCCAAAGAAAATTTGGATCGCTTGTGGAGTCTTTTCAGCCATCTGGTTTATCATCCTGATCGTAGCAATCTATGCCTGTAAGTTTAGCTCTCTCTGTTAATGTATCCTGTCTTTGGATCAACTGTGCCTCCTCTTGTCTCCTGGTCTGCACTATCATAAGGACATTAGGGAGGGTGTACTCCTAAAAATACTCCACTGCACAATGAACAGAGGAGTTAGGTTAGGTCAGATCTTGAGGACAGGGATTGAGAAGAGACCATTCCTCCAAAATAGTAATTGTGCTCCTGTGGTGTAGTGGTTTGAATATTGGACTAGGACTATGCTGACCATGGTTCAAACTCCAGCTTGGCCATGGAAACCCACTGGGTGACCTTTGGCATGTCACACTCTCTCGGCCTCAGAGGATGGCAATGGAAACTCCCTTCTGAAGAAGCTTGCCAAGAAACCCCATGATAGGTTTGCCTTAAAAAGGTAAAGGTAGGGCTTTTGCAGACTGCCAGAAATAGTGCAAATGGAGTCTACTTAAGGGTTAGGGTTAGGGTTAGGGAATCATGGGAACTGTATTTTATTGTGGCACCAGAGCTCTCTGACAGAGAAGGCTCAATGTCTCAGAAAAACAACAACAATTCCCATGATTCCCTAGCACTAACCCTAACCCTTAAAGTGGACTCAATTTGCACTATTTATGGCAGTCTGCAAAGGCCCGTAGTCCTTTGACATGAATGTCTAGTTGTAACGGACTGTAGGGGTGGTGTTCATCTCCGTTTCTAAGCCAAAGAGCCAGCGTCATCCAAAGACCATGGCCATCATGACTGCACCAAATGCTCTAAGGTTCACCTTAGAGTCATCATATGTTGGAAATAACTTGAAGACACACAACCAACCAACCAACCAACTAACCATTAAATTTTATTTATTTATTCATTTACTTATTTCAAAGATTTATATCCCATCTTTCTCCCACAGTGGAATTCAAGATGGGTTACAGTAATTTAAACAAAAAGGACAAATGTTTTAAAAGATTAAACATTATTAATATTAAAACATGAGTTAAGAACACACAGTTAAAACCAGTAAAGCTGGTGGCTAAAGGAAAACTATTTATTTTGTTAGGAGATTATCACACTACCTTTAAAATGCATTAAAAAGAGACTTATCTCACCCAAATTGAAGTAAAATTCGGGCTGCATCTGGATGCTATCACATGGATTTCTCCCTCAAAACCACCATCCAAATGCAGCCCAAGTCACTTAACTCACTCCAGAGGCCATTTTTCAAAGTCAGAAAAATGGCTGCTGGAGTGAGTTAAGTCAGCCTGGTTGAATTTGGGCTGTATTCTAATGGCAGTTTTTCAGGGAAAATCTGTGCAATAACATCCAGATGCAGCCTGAATTTTACTTCAATTTGTCTCTTTTTAATGCGTTTTAAAGGTAGTGCGATAATCTCCTTAGTTTGGGCCCAGCTCACCAATTTGTCATGATAATTTTGAATCCTGTTCCTCTTCTCTGGGGTGTTTGCTACAACCAGTGGCATCTCTTGTTGATTTGTGTGATGTGATTGTAAATGCAGCAGAGTTCAGAAGCCTGCTTCCTTCCACCAGCCATCCTGGAAATGCTGTTTCCATGAAGACAAATTTGTAAATCCAAAGTAAAGCTTGATTGTTGCATAGTAAAAACAGAAAAGAAATATATACAATCCATCTTGCCGATGGCAAAGACCATAGGATCACATCTTGTAGATGTTGTAGTTCAGTTGAAAAGACATATAGCAAGTACTTAACAAAGGAGAAACAAAGGAACCCTTGGCCCATCCCATACTCCACCTCCTGGGTGTTAACCTATATGACGATTGGATGATCTGCTGTATCCCAGCCTCTAGACCAGCCTCTAGCTGTGTGTCATTCCCCACGTGTCAAACCACATGCTGGCCGAGTCCTCTTTTGTTTCCTTAGACACTTTTCCCATAAGAGATTTTTCACACACACATCTCCACATTTCCACTTTGACTGTATATCCCATCCATATTCCAACATCTCTATGGGGGTGTGGGAGATATAGTCCACACCAGCTGACACCCCAGAAGAGTGCTGACATCTGGTTGGACCCTCCCAGCTTGCCATGGTGGCAAAGCATTCCTGACAGATGGCCCCCAGCCTCTGTTTAAAAAACCTTCAAAGAAGGAGAGTCCACCAATCTCCAAGGGAGTGTCTTCCATTGTCGAACAGCTTTTCCTCTCAAGAGGTTCTTTCTTCGGTTTAGGTGGAATCTCTTTTCCTGTAGTTTGCATCCATTGTTCCAAGAAAACAAGCTTGCTCCCTCCTCAATATGACACCCCTTCAAATATTTAAACAGGGCTATCATATCACCTCTCAGTCTTCTGTTCTCTAGGCTAAACATACCCAGCTTTCTAGACCTTTTTTGAATGCAGCAAATTTTTAACGATGTATGTTTTAGCTGTTGGCAGTCAAGTGAGAAAAAGGCAGAAATAATAATAATAATAATAATAATAATAATAATATCATCATTCTCATTTAGTCTTCATTTTCTCTCTTCAAGTTTAGATTTTAAAATAAAGGGAATGGGCAAGCTCCCCTATGAAGAGCCAATGAAAACGCTGAGGCGTACGATGGCAGTTGGGCTTCGAAATCCCAATGTCGCCTATGAACGCTGTAAGTGGATGGGCCACAATTATTTATTTCAGATTTGTTTAGAAAAAGAAATTACCAACCCTAACTGGTTTGTCAGGTGTTTCTTATTTGAAGGGTCAGAAAGCTTGTCTCTTATAAGACTGGCAGGTGTGCCTTATTATGACGGATGTTCCCTATTTGAGACCATAATGCTAGTAGATAATGTCAGATATGGAAAGATTACTGAAGAAAGTCAAGGCAGAAAGTACAATGGCAGGTTTACAACTGACCCTCTAGAAAACAAAAATTATGATCACGGATGACCTATATAATTTCAAAGTAGACGATGAAGAAATTGAAATAGTTCAACATTTTCCATACTTGGGCTCAATCGTCCATCAGAACAGAGGCTTCAGTCAAGAAATCAGAAGAAGACATGGGTTTGGAAGGGCAGTTTGGACTTGGTGGAGGGAGGAGCTGGCACCCACTGTCTATTTATACAGCTGCTGTCCCAGTTCCTGGAGCTCTGTGAACAAAGCTTGGCTCACAGGCTAGACTAACAGTGTGGTTTAGCGGGAGAGTTTTGCAGGGAAGGCCTTGAGTTCTTTTTCAGTGCCTTCTTTCAATGCCTAAAACTCTGAATATAGACAGTGAGAGAGTTCCTGCACTCACCTGCAACAGCTGTGGAATGCTTGTGTTAGAATCATAGAGCTGGAAGAGACCACAAGGGCCATCCAATCCAACCCCCTGCCATGCAGGAAGACACAATAAAAGCACCCCTGACAGATGGCCATCCAGCCTCGGTTTAAAGACCTCCAAAGGAGGAGACTACCAGCCTCCAAGGCAGCGTCTTCCATGGTCAAACAGCTCTTACTATCAGGAAGTTCCTCTTAATGTTTAGGTGGAATCTCTCTGTGTCCTATTCTCTGGAGCAGCAGAAAACAAGCTTGCTGAATCCTCAATTGTCATCCCTTCAAATATTTAAACATGGCTATTATGTTACCCCTCAACATTCTCTTCCCTTGGCTAAACCTACCCAAACCTCCCAGAGGTCTTGGTGGTTTCCAGACCTTTCACCATTTTGGTTGTCCTCCTTTGGACATGCTCCAGCTTGTCCCTAGAACTGAACAGAACATTCCAGGTGAGGCCTAACCAAAGCAGAATAGAGTGGTCCAGACACTATACTCCTATTGATGCAGCCTAGAATCACATCGTTTTTTTAAAGCTGATGTAGCACCCTATTGCCTTATGTTTAGCTTGTGGTCTACTAATGGTTCTGCAGTCTATACATGACGTCTATACATGACATCACTTGTAGAGATTTATACTATACAATCCCAATGTGGAATCTGGACCACTCATTTTGTGTGTGTGTGTGTGGGGGGGGCATGTCTGTGTAGAACAATTGCACAAAACACTTGGCAAAGTGTGCATACTGGAAGAAAGCTGCAAAAATCTAACTGATACACTATTCTTCCTAGCAATATCTGAGAAAACTTTTCTGCAGAGAGAAGGGAGCAAAAACAAATCTTTCCATCCCTAGTTTCAGTAGTTTGTGAAAGCCCCCCAATTTCAGAACAACAGAATAATGTGCTGGTGCCACCGGTCGAAATGCCCCCCCATGCCTCCTAGCAGACATTTTTGGGCAAAATAAAATAAAATCAAATAAAATTGAAAATCTCACTAAAAGTTTTTTTTTTAAAAAAAAACTTGGGAGGTGTTTCAGGAGACCTCCAAACATGGTGTAAAGGCCCTCCACACTTCCAGAAGGCATTATGGGGAATTTCAGTGGGGAAACAAATGATCCCTGGGGGCTGGATGCTAACCATGGGCCAAACTTTGCCCATCTTTGCTTTAGTTTTTTGATAAATAAATAAGGGTGGGGAGGAGATGGAGTGCGGAGGACTGAACTCATTCTAACTTTGTCATGTTTTCAGATGACAAAGTGGCAGCAAGAGTGCAGAAGATCGTTGACCACATAGCCACTGCTAAAGAGGATTACAAAGACCGGAAAAAAAAGTATCGTAAGTATCTGCATTTCTAAATATGCTCCTTCCTCATGGTTTGAGAAGGTATGGCTGAGCAAACATCTGGAATCTGAGGACTGATATACCACTTTCTGGGTTCTATGGGGCCAACTATAATTGGAATATTGCCACCCTGGTCCCAATTTAAGTCCCAGTATATATTTTCAGCAACAATTCAACAAATTACATATTAAATTAGACAGCTAGGCACTTCCCCAGAAGTCCCATGTGTCCTATGAGGTGGCAATGCAGGACCTGATTGCAGGATCCTTCTTCTTGTGCAGCTTGGTATTTCTGCAACATTTGGATGCAACCTCAAGGACTTAATAAATAATAAAAAAATGGAGGCAAATAAAATATAGAAATTCCACGACAAAGAATTTATTATTTCGTTCTGTTCAAAAAAGATAACTGAAAATTACACAAGGGAAAAAAGGACTATACCTTAGCCTTCGCTCTTCTCCATCTCCAATTTTCCTTCTCTTTCTGAACTCAACTAATAAATACTGTTTTCTGTAGGCTTTCCCCTCTCATGGAGCCAAACTAACAATTCATAGGGGTTACACCAACATAAGAGGCATAAATGTGCTACAGGCACCAGATGTCAGCAAATGGTCAAGGGGAAAAAAAATTAAAAGGAAGGACATTTGAATGCAACTGGGTTGTGTAGTAAAATGGTGTCCCTTATATAAAGTAGCAAAATCAAGGTTTGCTTCTTGAAATGTATATATCCTTAAACATGTTTTCAAGCTGTGGATTTTTGAATTTGCGGATAAGGAATCTGTGGATAATTAATTCCAGTTGTTGGCTAGGTGCTAATGTATTCCAGTAATTTGCTGGGAAATCTGCAGAAATGCCTGTTGGTACATCTATAAAATGTGGGATGGTGAGAGTGGGATCCCTAAAATGAAAGGAATTCCTGGAGAGGAGGAGGAGGAAGAGGATGAGGTAGACATAGGTCTAAAACAGCTGCAGAATTAATGTTGTTTGACATCGCTTTAACAGCCATGGCCCAACGGGATCCTGGGATTTGTATTTTGTTCTGGCACTAGAGCTTCCTGGCAGAGAAGGTTCAATAGCTCACAAAATTACAAATCCCAGAATTCCTTAGCATTGAGCCATGGCAGTTAAAGTGCATTATTTCTGCAGTGCGGATGCAGCCTTATTAATTTATGCTTGACTATTAGAAATGTGTACACGTTAATCTATAAGTCAGTAAATGTTTTCTTGCATTACTAGTTTATGTAAGTATAATTTATGATTCCAAAAGATATCAACAAGGTGGTTTATGTTGGTATATAGTGCTAGTTTCGAGTGTATGTACCTCAGCCTGAAGACCAGGGATAGTTTGGGGA
>CM034708.1:2497736-2509390 GCA_020142125.1 Phrynosoma platyrhinos
TGTAATTGATATTAGATTTTATTCTGTAACTATTTAATACTGTTTTAAACGTGGGAGGGAAATATTTTGTATTGTATTTTATGTTGTTAACTGCGCGGATTGGGAAACCATTGGGCAGTATACAAATAAATTTTATTATTATTATTATTATTATTATTATTATTATTATTATTAGTTTTTTTGCCTTTAATTTTGCATTGATTATGAGCCTGTCATCACTTCCTTGTGTTTTCTCAGTTATATACAGCTATCTGGTATAATCTATACACTGGAACTTTCTCGGTGGAACCATTTTGACATGGTGTTTATTATCTTTGGGATCTTGTTCATCCCAGGAGCAGTTTTGAGCTAAGCGGGGCTGACCAAGTGCCCCATCTGAAACCATTCCATTCACCTGGATCTGAAGTGGGACTTGATCCCTAAACAGGCTGATCATAAGTACTGTTTTAAATGAGATAGTACCATTTCACCCCATATTTCTAGACCCTCCCATCATGTTAATCTAATGTCAGTTTTTGCCCGTTTTCAAGGAAAATACTTTGTTATGTTGCAAAAATAGTTTGAAGATCCGTGTATGAAATTGTGATTTTCAAAAAATAAATAAAGTAAAATTGTGTCATGGAGTGTGAGAAGTTTTATGATAAGATGTTGAAAGACCGAAATTTGCTACTTAAGATAACTTCATCAGATAAATAGTCATGGTATGATCATGGTGAAACACAGTCCTCCTCTACGTCTACCTAAATTTTTGTAGGAGTTCTGTCACTGAAGAATAGTGGTTCATCTCAATATGATCATGTAATAAAACTTTTGTTATTGTCTTACTTTTCATGCTGCCTTGGTGAAGGAGAGGCTGAGTGCATCCTTTTGGCCACCGCCACTCACCCAGCAGCCCCTTCCCACACTGGGTGGCACCAGGGTGGGAATGCCACTCACTGTCTCCTGTCCTGCTCTAAATAGGGTAGGTCTATATAGGCCATTTAAACCAGTTTCCTCCTGCCCTAATGGTGCCCTGACCAAACAACTCAGGGTCAAAGCTTCGATGCAAGTGCAGATTGTCTTCACAATGTAAAGCCAGTTCCATACTGAATCCAGGCCATCCCTCCCCCAAACCGGTTTAAAATAACTTTTCTTTTGCTCTAGAATTTTTCAGGAAAATATACACACATGTCCTGCTATACCACAACTGTCAACACATGCATCCCACTATACCATGTGGTATCATGCAGGGGTAGCTGTGTTGGCCATTTAGCAAATTCAAATAAAAATCCACCAAACAGTGGTACCTTTATTGGCCAACCAAAATGCGCAAGATACTTGTTGCAAGCTTTCAAAGCTCCATGGGCTTCTTCTTCATCAGGCAAGATGTTACAAACCAAACAGGAGAAAAAATTGGAGATGTTAGTCAGATGCCTGTATTTTGATGTTTCTGTCCTTAGTTAAGATGGTAAGAGGAGGGTATTTTTTGCAGCTTGGCCCTTCCTCTTTCTGTCCTTGTGGCTATTGGGAGATTTGCAAAGTCCGGGAAATTTAAAGTCCATTTGCATCTCAACAAGGACCCTTCTCTTGCGATCCAATATGCCTCCATTCCAATGAGATCACAGGTCTCTTTGTATACCATGTGGTGTTGATGTTATTGGTGTAAGTTGTTCTCTCTGCGGCCACAATGAAGTGCCCATCCATGTGACTGATGCTGGGTGCCATCTTTTCCACCACAAATAGCAAAAGATCTGGAAACCATGTCCTATGAGAAGCAACTTAGGAAGCTGGGTATGTTTGGCCTTTAGAAGAGAAGGTTCAAGAGGGGAGATGATAGAGAATACACATAAAAATAGGTAAAACCGTACAAATTAATTACCAAATGAAACTCGAAATATATTTTCTTAATATGATGAAAAAGATGATGAAATGTGATGAGAGAAAACACTGGAGGATAATGTTATATATGGTAACTTCTGCCAGAATGCTGTAAGTGAAACACTGGAAAATGAAAGAAATACCATCAATGGATGAATGGTTACTCAGTATAGTAGGTATGTGTTAAATAGATAAATTAACAGCTAGATTGAATAATGAGGAACAATGATTGATAAAGAGTGGTTCCTTATTTTAGAATTTTGTAAGAAGAGATGGGAAGTTTGTATATATAATGATATAATGCTGTTTGAGAATGGGGAAATATTTGTGGATCAGAAGTAAAGAATAATGAGCTAAACAAGTGTTTTATGAAGTCAAATGAATTTGGGAAGTATATATAGAAATGGATGTGTACCTTTTGTCTAGGCTTGTATGTATTTGTATATTGATGAATGAATGTTAGTTAATGTATGTTTACAAGCGTTTTAATAATAAAATATATTTTAAAAAAAAAATTGAAGAGAAGGATGGAGCAAGCTTGTTTTCTGCTGCTCCATAGAATGAGACATGGAGCAAAGGATTCAGGCTATAGGAAAAGCGATTCCACCTAAACATTAGGAAGAACATTAGGAAGAACTTTTTGACTGTAAGAGCTGTTCAACAGTGGAAGGTGCTCCCTCAGAGTGTGGTGGAGTCTCCTACTTTGGAGGTTTTTAAAGCAGATGCTGAATAGCCATCAGTTGGAGGTGCTTTGTCTGTGTATTCCTGCATGGCAGGGAGTTGGACTTGTGACCCTTGAGGTCCCTTCGAACTCTATGATTCCATGACTCTACAAAGGGAGTGACTCATGCCAGTGACAGTACCACTGGATGGCACTGTGAGACGTGTATGTAGACAGGTTCCCAGCACCAATGGCATCACTAGGGGTGTGTGGGGTGTGCAGACCGCACCAAGCAACACCCTAAAGGTTGTGTGTGTGTGACATCACTACTCCTAAAATACCTACCTTTTGGCAGAAATGGGCTGTGGCATTCATCTGCTTCCCTTTAAAATTCTTTAAGAAATGGTGGGAGTGGGTTGATGCTCAGTGGAAAGAGAAAGGAGAGGCCCTACAACTTGTTTACAATTAAAATTTCAAATTTCAAAAAAATAATTGCTTTTATTCTTTTAAAATCTACTTTTAAAACATCACATTTTAACCAAAATTTCACTGTGTGTATGTAAATTCCTTTAGGCTATGCATATGATATTATCATTTGAAGGTATAATTTTAACTTTGCTAGTTGTTTATGCCACAACTATTAGCATTACATTCAGTAGTATATGGGAATTATAATTTACAAGTAACATTAGGGCAAAAAAGCATGACTAAGAATTTTGTATGGTGTGAAATGGGAGGAGGTCAATGGGGGGGTGACACCATGAGTGACCACACTGGGTGATGCCAACCCTAGTGATGCCACTGCCCAACATCACTCTGGATTACCCAAGTAATGGGGAATTCGGGGCAGTTTCAGGACCAGAATATTCCAGGAGCAGCCTGTAGACCCACCTGTAGTATCTTCTACATTCCTTTTTTTGCACCCTTTCCTTCTCAGAAGCCTACTTTAGGAAAGAAGCAAAGTCTGTCAGTGGCTGGGATGTTTACGAGAGGAATATCTACTATATTTCCAAAGACAAAAAGTCCTGGTATGATGCTGAGAGTTTCTGTCTCTCCAGAGATGCCCACTTGGCCTCCATCTTAACCAGCGAGGAGCAGGTTTTGTATTTTCCTCTTTCCTTCCCTTCCTGATATTTTGGGGCTTCTCAACAGATGGCTGGATCCTCTCCTGTGCTTGCGTGTTCTTGTCCATCTCTGTTCTTTCAATTCTCTCATACAAATATCTGGTGATGTGGCAGAATAATGGGTACCGGAGACACCATGGACTGAAGGAAAGTAAGTTTTATTGAAAATTGTCGCACTAGCAGGCCCAGGAGGAAATATCTTTCCAGAGGTGCTGAGCCGTGAACTGAGCAACTGAGGACCTTTTTATAGGATCTCATAAAATACAAAGATCATTTCTCCCCCCTCCCTCCTTGGATAACTAGTTTCACAATATTCAGCACTTCTCACTTGGGCAAAGATTGTTTTCAGAACAAAAAATGTTTATAGAACAGAGGAAAAGTTTACAGTACAGGGAGTCTGCGGTCTTATCAGTGCGAACCTTGACTGCAGTACAGAGCATTGCCTGGGTTTAGCTAAAAGAAGCAACTACATAGACAGAAACATTTCCAAAGCCTCATCTAGAGCCCCAGCTGATTATCTAGTCTTTTCCAGCTATAAGCAATTGACTACTTCAGTGATCTCTTGCAAAAGTTCCTGCTGCTGCTTTCAAAATGTACATTTCAAACAGTCTTAATGCAATGATTTACCAACTGTTTATTTAATTTGTATCCCACCTTTTCCCCAGGATGGGATTCAAGGTGGCTTACGAACATAATAAAACAACAACAACAACAACAACAATGCACAGCACATCTTAAAACAAAAATAAAACTATTGATACAAAAGTTAAAACACAATTAAGACAGACTCCTACTTAAAAAACACACGTTAAAATACAAGTTAAAAAGAAAATTTAAAAACGTGTTTAAAACATAATAAATTATTAACACAATAACCCCCCCCTTAAAAGGTCCATCTGGAAAAAGAGTAGGAAGGAGGACAATCAAAGTTTCAGCTACACTGCAGGATTACTGTAGTTTGATCCTGCTTTAACTGCCAGGGCTCTATGCTATGGAATCCTGGGATTTTCAGTGTGTTGTGGCACTAGAGCTCTCTGACAGAGAAAACTAAATATCTCATCAAACAACAAATTCTATAGCACTGAGCAGTTAAAGTGATGCAAAGCTGCATTATTTCTGCAGTGCAGATGCAGCGCAAGACTCTCATGAACTGAGAAAGCTTTCCCTTGTGTTTACTCTGGGATCCTGGGAAAGTTCATGAAAGTCTTTTCAATACTAGTTTAAAAGAGAAGATTAAAAAAACATATCTTTATTGTTAGTGAACCCGCAAATTATTTTGTTACCATTCACACACTTGTGGGGAAGCTCAGTTAATATTACGTGCACTGTTACTGTTCCTTGCTTTTTAAAGAAAGGGAGATTTGGAGTGCATCTACACTGCAGAAATAAGGCACTTTGACCACATTGTAGTCCCATCCTATGGAATCCTGGGATCTGTAGATTTACAAGGTCTTTAGCCTTCTTTGCCAAAGTGCTACCATTCCCAGGATTCTGAATAATGGAACCATGGCAGTTAAAATGGAGTCAAATCACATTATTTCTACAGTGCAGATGCACGATTGGAAAGAAGGGAGGGGGAAATTGGAAGGAAATTGTCTCTATCCACTGATTCTAGGGAGGAGAACTTCTGAGAGGTGCCCAAAGTTGGTATTCAGCAGGTTAGTGCAACCTGCAAGTAACTATGTAATGACTAAACAATGGTGACGTTAGGGAGCTGGGTATGTTTAGCCTGGAGAAGAGAAGGTTAAGGGGTGGCATGATAGCCCTGTTTGACTATTTGGAGGGATGTCATACTGAAAAGAAGGATTTTGAAATTGCTCCTGCTCTTTGATGTCACAGTTGGGTTTATCTTCACCAAACAATGCAAATTGGTTTGATGGAGAGAGGATACACAAGCCCAGAGATCTACTGTTTCTTTCTCATGGCTCTTTTCAGGCTTAGGTAGCTGAATTTGATCTCCTCTCTCTTTTACAGAACTACATCATCGCTCAGTTTGGTGAACCTTTCTGGATTGGCCTCACAGATCAAAACATGGAAGGCGACTGGGAATGGTCAGATGGCTCCAGAGTGATAATAGAGTGAGTGTGAAGAGATGTGCTCTAGATGCTGATGTTTCTGGATGTCTATGGCCTTGTCTGCATGGACAAAAAAGCCCGTTCCCACAGTTTGTCAGCTCTTTGAAAATGTGGGGCCCAATCCATCTCACTGGAGTATCTTCTCTTTCTTTGCAAATAAGAATGAGAGCTTATGTGAAGGAACATTTAGAGTATCATTAAAAACCAGTGAAAGAGAGAGAAAAAGAGAGATCTGAGCCATGGGACACAAAAGTACAGTGGGCCTTTGGTATCCACTGAGGTTTGGTTTCAGGACCCCCTGTGGATACTAAAATCCATGGTTACTTATGTCCCATTATATACATATATACACAATGGTGTAATAAAATGGTGTCCTTTATATAAAATGGCAACATCAAAGTTTGCTTTTTGGAATTGGTGTATTTAAAAAAATACTTTCATGCTGTGGATGCTTAATTCTGTGGATAAAGAATCAATGGCTACAGAGGGCCAACTGTATTGGGAAGTTCTCCTTTGCTTATTCTATTGAATTAAACAGGACTTCATTTTTCCCTTTCTGTCTTGTAAAATTTAGTAAAGGGCTGTTAAGGATTTTATCACACAAGACTAAAAAGCAGAATTTTAACAGGATAAAAGCATCTTTGGCTGGTGCTTATCACATGATGTCATGTCTGTCCTGCTGCTGTCTGTTACTTTAGTACACCATTTCATTGACAGGCAAAACCCATCAATAGGCTTCAGTCTCAACGCTATTCCATTACTGCCCTTGTGCAACAGATCCCTTCCACTGTATTTCTACTTTTCAGGCAGGCATATGGTGTGAGGCTGTGATTCTGTTCCTCCTTCCTGCCCCTTGTGGTGGCCAACACCTTCCTGAAGCCAGCTGTTGTGTGCAAATTCACACAGCAGACAACTTCAGGAACCAGTTGACAACCATGCTCACTTGTCCCGTTCTTTCCTCCAGAGCTGCTATATGAATGTGCATGCAACAACCCTGTGTTTCAGAAAGGGGGGACAGAGCAAAGGTCATGGCTGTCAACATACATTTGGCAGTATGGCTAACAGAGTATGCAATCATGGATCACCCAAGCACTCTCATGGGCAAAAAGTGTTATAAGAAATGATGCCAAACTGGTATAATTCTATTCTTGGACTTTGTGGTGGCACAGCAATTTGGTGTAACAAAGTCCTTAGAATGTAGAGAGATCTTGTAACATCTTTGAGACTAACTAAAGAAAGAAGTTGGCAGCATGAGCTTTCATAGACTTCAGTCTACTTCCTATGATGCGTTTGGTGGAGTGGTAAGTGAGGGACAGACTTATATATCCCCTAGATGTGTGAGAATACAAATTTGAATTCAAAATCCTTTGGTATTGGAAATGAAGTGGCAAGCCCAGTTTCAACTATGGCTGTTTGTAAACAAAGGCATTGTGAACTGGCCTTTTTGCATGGAAATGAAGTGGAAAATCCAGTTTGGCAATGGAACTAGCCTGTGGTGAAGAGAATAGATGAGTGTAGGATGTTCCCATGAGGATGGGATCAGGTAGTGTTGAAATGTATGTAGTCTGCCAGGAAGCCATTATCTTTTTTTATCAATTGCTGAGGGACTGTCGTTTGTGGATGGATTCCAATTATGGTGTTTCTCTTTCCAATCTACTTTTCTATTTCTTTTGTTCAAGGACCACTGTTCTGAGGTATGAGATGGAATGTCCAGGGAGATTGAAATGTTCTGCCGCTAGTTTTTGTGTATGCCCATTCCCAATGTCTGATTTATGACCATTTATCCTATGGCACAGGGACTGGTCTTTTTGTCCTATGTTGAGTGCTGATGGACATCGATGACATAATATGGCATAAATTGTATTGGAGGATGGGCATGTGAAGGTCCCCTTAATGTTGTGGGTGATGTCATCACGTCCTGTGATGGCATTTCCTGGATAAAAGTGTGGGCAGAGTTGGCATCTTGATTTGTGGCAAGTCCTTAGAGTAACAGGAAATTTCATTCTACCAACTTCATCTAGACACAGAAAAATGTATCTAGAGAGGAGATAAGAGTGATGAAGAAGGAAGTGAAGTTGTTCTAGAGAATGTCAGTCTAAGGTCATATAAGACAAGAGCGAAACAGACAGGTAGCCCTGTACCCTGTTTTGCCTTTGGGAAGCTAGCCAGATTCCCAGCATGAAGCCTCAGCATGTACCAAAAGTTTTAAGGAGAGAGCGCGCGAGAGAATCCAAACTCACCAAGGTATCCATAGAAAAGCAGAGGCAGTCCAGTCCAGTCCAGTCCATGTAAATAATAATAATAATAATAATAATAATAATAATAATAATAATAATAATAATTTTATTTATACCCCGCCTTTTGCAGAGCAATCAAGGCGGCTTACAACTAAAATAAATTGAGTAAAACTACCCCAGGATAAACAATAAACAAAGTTACAATAAGAATAGCCCCCATTAAAAATATATTAAATAAACATGTCAGTTAAAAGACAACATAGAATTAAAACATTAGCTCTCTAGGACACAGTGAGAAAGTGTGTGTGTGTGGGGATATCTAACGGGAGGGAGATCAAGTAGTCTGTTCTGGGTAGGCCTGCCGGAAGAGATCTGTCTTGATGGCTTTTTTAATATGACGGATCTCCTCTGGCAGGGCATTCCATGGTCTAGGGGCCGTGGCAGAGAAAGTCTTCTGGGGGGTTGTTGCCAACTTAGTTATTATTGGTTGAAGCAACTTCCTCCCAGAGGACCTGAGGGCATGGGGTGGATTATATGGAGATAGGCGACTCCTTAGGTAAGATGGGCCCAGGCCATATTGGGCTTTAAAGGTTAATACCAACACCTTATACTGTGCCTGGAAACTAACTGGCAGCCAGTGCAGAGATTTTAAAACTGGAGTAATATGATCACTCCTGGATGTTCCGGTGATCAACCTGGCTGCCATATTTTGTACTAGTTGTAGTTTCTGAGTTAGGTATAAGGGTAGCCCCATGTAGAGTGCATTGCAGAAGTCGAGTTGTGAGGTTACCAGTGTATATACTACAGTTTCTAGGTCCCTTACTTCTAGGAAAGGGTGCAGCTGGTGTATCAGCCGAAGCTGATAACAGGCACTTCTGACTTTTGCATTCACCTGATCTGTCATGTGAAGCAACAAGTCCAGGAGCACCCCCAGACTGTGGCACAGTCCTTAGCGGAAAGTGTGACCCTGCCCAAGACTGGAGGTTGCAACCCAATACCTGGTTTGGGGACCCCTACTGTAAGTACTTTTTGGTTTATCTGGATTCAGTTTGAGTCAGTTTTTCCTCATCCAGTCCATTACCGCTTCAAGACATTGATTGAGGGGAGAACTGCCATCTGCCGTCATAGCACCGAGACATGGAGAAATATATTTGGGTGTCATCTGATAACACCCCGCCCCATGTCTCCTGATGATCTCTCCCAGCGGCTTAATGTAGATATTAAATAACATCGGGAACAGGATGGCGTCCTGTGGAATGCCACATTTAAGCTCTGTTTTTGAGGAGTGACTGTACAAGGTAGTATTCAGTTCAGGAAAGCAATCCAAAGGATAACCCACCCCCCCATTCCCAGAAAACAGTCAGAGTCTAGACAAAATTCAAGGCAACAGGCAATCAAAGAACAAGGCACCAGCATGGTTTTCCTCCTTAGGAAAAGGATGGTTATCAGCCATACTGGACTGAGGGAGGTGCTGGGTTATGGCTACAGGGAACTCTGTTCCTGTGCTGGCTGCAGGCTCTCTTCATGGGGCTGCTGGATTTGTAGTTGCAGCCCTGGCATGTCCCTTGGGCTCAGACTCTCCATCAGAGTCTTCAGACTCAGAGGATATGCCAGGATCCTGGAGGCAGGGCATGACACCTTGACTATCCATCTCGACCATTATTGCCCACTTCAATTACATAGGTTTCAGTATAAGCATTTCTCCACTTGCTATAATGACACTCTTTCCTCCATAGGGACTGGTCTACTAACAAGCAGAACTTCTCAAAGGGTGATGAATCAATGGAGAAAGACTGTGTTTTCATAGAGACTTCATTTGGTCAACTCTTCTATACCTGGAAAGATGCTAACTGTCATGAACTGAAAAGGTGGGCTTGTAAGGAGACCCTAGAAATGGAAGATCGTAAATTTGAACAAATCTATTTCATGGAGTGATGCTAGAAATGAAGGCAGAATGTTCATTTCAATTTCAAACTCCCTGGGAAGTCACCAAATAAACCTAGTCAATGCAAGCACCAGAGATGGGACAGTGTGTGTTGTAGTCATCTGTATCCTGGGTGATGGGTTGTCAAGTTCTATTCAGGGTGGGGCTGGCTATGTCATGACAGAGTGTGGCAAAAGCCAGCCAGCCAGTCCCTATGGAAGGAAGCCTTTGGCTGTTAAGCCATTTCATGAAATGTCCACTGTTTCCATCCCTGCTCTCTCCCCAGTTGCCTTGCAGTGATGAGAGAAGCTTCCACCTGTGGCTCAGCTGTGAAAGGAAGAGGGCTTTGTCCCCTAGACAGGTCCACAGGAATCTGATGGGAGAGGTCATCCAGAATTTTGGGATCTGGTGTCATCAGTAGTTTTGTGATACCCAGCTCTGTTGTCCCTTCCTGTCTCAATCCAAGGAAGTGGTTTCAGTTATAAATTGATGTCTATTATCAGTAATAACTAGCTGAGGACAAACAAATTGAAACTCAATCCAGACAAGCTAGAGGTGCTCCTGGTCAGCCAAAAGGCAGATCAGGGAATAGAGATTCATTCTGTGTTGAACTGAGTTACACAGTCCCTGAAGACATGGGCTCACAGCTTGGGTATACATTTTGATTATTGCAATGGAAATCTGGGATTTATACTTTGGTGAGTGATTTAGCCTTCTCTGTCAAAGAACTCTGGTGACACAATAAACTACAGATCCCATGATTCCATAGGATGGAGCCATGAAAGTCAAAGCAGTGTCAAACTGCATTAATTCTGCAATTGGGCAGCAGCCCTTATTCAAGTACAGTATATCTCAGACTTGGCTTTCCCTACCTTTTCTCCTGGGGTACCTTTTGACTTTCTATCAGACTTTACCCAAAGTTCAGAAAATGTCTTACTCCCATATTTCATTTCTTCTTATAGAACCATAGAATCATAAACTTGGAAGAGGCATCAAGGGCCATCCAGTCCAACCCCCTGCCATGCAGGAACTCAAATCAAACCATCCCTGCTAGATGGCCATCCAGCCTCTGTTTAAAGACCTCCAAAGAAGGAGACTCCACCAAAACCTCTGAGGGAGTGTGCTCCACTGTTGAACAGGTCTCATTGTCAGGAAGTGCCTCCTAATATTGAGGTGAAATCTCTTCTCCTGTAGTTTGCATCCGTTCTCTGGAGCAGCAGAAAACAAGCTTGCTCCCTCTTCCATATGACACCCCTTCAAATATTTAAACAGGACTATCATATCACCTCTTAACTGTCTCTTCTCCAGCGTAAACATACCCAGCTCCCTAAGTTGCTCCTCATAGGGATTGATGCTTTCCAAACCCTTCACCATTTTGGTTGCCCTCCTCTGGACATCATTTTTGAATTGTGGAGCCCAGAACTGGAAACAGGGTTATTCCAGGTGAGGCCTGACCAAAGCAGAATAGAGTGGCACTATTACTTCTCTTGATCTAGATACTATACTTCTATTGATGCAGCCTAGAATGGCATTGGTCTTTTTAGCTGTCACATCACACTGTTGACTCATGTTAATAATAATAATAATAATAATAATAATAATAATAATAATAATAATAATTTATTTCCCCCCCTCTGCAGAGCAATCGGGGTGGCTAACAACATTAAAATTTACATAAAGATATGTTAATACAATGTAAACAGAACCTAAAAATCCCGAAATCCACCTGCCCCTTAAAAGGTAAGTTTTAAAAGGTAGTCTAGGCCCAATGGTGCT